>WBMV01001030.1:181795-269137 GCA_013396655.1 Campylorhamphus procurvoides
CGGGGAGCGGCGCGGCTGCGGCTCTGGTGCCCGACAGAGGTAATTTGTGGTTACTTGTGTATCCGCTCTCCCTGCAGGCAGCGCCGCCGGAGGGGCAGCGTGAGTGAGCGGGTGCTTGCCCTTGGATGCCGGTGCCTTGGCGCATCCGGCTGCAGAGCGTGGGGGCCCGAGGGGCTGGGGGCCCCACCGTAACCTCTTGGAAACTTGGCCAGGGTCGATAGAAGCCCACCTGTCCTCCAGGGAGCTCTGCCGGCTGAGAGCGGCACCGTCCCGGGCTCCTCCGGGAGAAGCGTTCGCAGAGCTCGGCGGGGCTGTCAGGGTGCACGGGGCTAGGCGCGGAATTCCTTTACTCTTCTGTTTTCTTACAATTCCAGCCTTGTGACTTATTGAACACGTTCTTCAAGTGTTTTCTCTGGAAACTTGTCTCAAATGAGGGCTGTGAGCCCTAACAAAGAAGGGTGTTGTTCGAGAGCCAACAGGTGACGGGGTGAAACCTGAGTATATGTGTACATTGGAGTAAAGTCTGGCTGCTGTTTAAAATAGAATTTAAAAAAATCAATGGGAGACTGTAAAAGGCAGGATTTCTTTCTTTCTAAATCTGTACACCCTCCTAAGGAGACTGGGGGGGAAGCATCCGTGAGAATACCGCTTCCTCGGCTGGAGGTTTGGGTCTTGCCTTACCGCAGCGTGAGCTTGAGTTTCCATCAGGGCTGTACAGTGCCAAGGACAACTCGGCCAAATCAGATGTGTTGGCGTGGGGCGATGGTTTGTCACGGGGCTTCCTCCTTTTGTTAATGGAGGTAGCCTGTCTTTGCATTGTGGCTAGTCAAAAGAAAATACCCCGAGAAGGATCATCTGATTTCCGGCTGGAAAAGTGATCTTTGTGCTAGGATGCTAGAGGAGGAAAGCAGTTAACTCCTCTGTCAGTCCTTGTATGCTGGCTAAGGAAAGGGAAAAAAGTTCTTACTTTCAGGGTCCATCATTGTTGAATGAACAAGTAGACAGGCTCCACTCCTTCCCCCACTGCTCTGGGTAGTTTATTACTCAANGGGGGGGGGGCGGAGGGGGGGGGGGTGGAGATAATCAGTGAGCTGGAAATCCTGGCACGGGGATAACCTTCATACAGGCTTCAGCAACAGCTTTGCTCTAGGTTTGATGTCCCAATATTTTTTGTACCCATAGGTTTGTAATTAGGAGTGTAGTTTGTCTTTGCCTCTAAGGAATTTGTCATTTTATGGCTGTTTTAATTCATCAGTGGAAAAAGCACATTAATTGCTTTTCTTTTTAAATCGAATTTAGCTGTGTAATTCAATTATGTTATTCATAGTTGTCAACCTGCCAGTGAAATACCTCCTTGTAGACTATAAAGTCTTTTTTAAGAGGTAGTAGTTGAACAAAGCTGAAAACCTCAAAATGTTCCACAGACTTTAAGAAAGCAAAGCAAAACAAAACATCCTTGCTGTATTCTGTAGGTGTCATGGCAGGAGTAGNGGCTGAGAGCGGCACCGTCCCGGGCTCCTCCGGGAGAAGCGTTCGCAGAGCTCGGCGGGGCTGTCAGGGTGCACGGGGCTAGGCGCGGAATTCCTTTACTCTTCTGTTTTCTTACAATTCCAGCCTTGTGACTTATTGAACACGTTCTTCAAGTGTTTTCTCTGGAAACTTGTCTCAAATGAGGGCTGTGAGCCCTAACAAAGAAGGGTGTTGTTCGAGAGCCAACAGGTGACGGGGTGAAACCTGAGTATATGTGTACATTGGAGTAAAGTCTGGCTGCTGTTTAAAATAGAATTTAAAAAAATCAATGGGAGACTGTAAAAGGCAGGATTTCTTTCTTTCTAAATCTGTACACCCTCCTAAGGAGACTGGGGGGGAAGCATCCGTGAGAATACCGCTTCCTCGGCTGGAGGTTTGGGTCTTGCCTTACCGCAGCGTGAGCTTGAGTTTCCATCAGGGCTGTACAGTGCCAAGGACAACTCGGCCAAATCAGATGTGTTGGCGTGGGGCGATGGTTTGTCACGGGGCTTCCTCCTTTTGTTAATGGAGGTAGCCTGTCTTTGCATTGTGGCTAGTCAAAAGAAAATACCCCGAGAAGGATCATCTGATTTCCGGCTGGAAAAGTGATCTTTGTGCTAGGATGCTAGAGGAGGAAAGCAGTTAACTCCTCTGTCAGTCCTTGTATGCTGGCTAAGGAAAGGGAAAAAAGTTCTTACTTTCAGGGTCCATCATTGTTGAATGAACAAGTAGACAGGCTCCACTCCTTCCCCCACTGCTCTGGGTAGTTTATTACTCAAAGGACTCGACAGTTGAAGAAGTCACTGGTGCTGATACAGATTCTGCTCATCAACTGGATCCAGATTTCCCAGGCATAGAACTCACTGTAAATATGTTACTTGTACTGTAGCTAGGGAGTGGGACTTCCTGATCATATGCATAATACATATTGGAAATAGTATCTGAATTATTAGTAGGTTACTTTATGGTTGTTTATTGCTGCTGTATTACACCCTTCCTCTTCTAATATAGTAATCTTGCACCAGGGATTAAAGAAGCAGGTGAATGAGCTGGCCATGCTAATCTTAACTCGTTGAGTCTTCATTGTGAATGGATGCATGTGATATGCATCTTGTATCCCCTATAGCCTTGTTAACAAGCCTTCTAACAAAAAAAGTTGTTAAAACAGTTTGCCCTGCAGGACAGAGTAAAACAGCAGGGGATGGGCAAGGAGATGTTTGTCTAACTGTGCTCACAAATCATGACCTCTTCTATCTGGTCNAACATCCTTGCTGTATTCTGTAGGTGTCATGGCAGGAGTAGAAAAACCACCTTTCTACTCGTCCCTCAGAAAGCACTTATTTTTTCAGCTGTTGTTTATATTCATTTGAATCCTCCTTAGGATGTAATCATTTTAAACAGATCACTTTGAAGGATGAGTGAGGTTGGGGGATGGGGAGGAAAACCCTGTAGTTTTAAAATGCAAACCAAATCACACTTGAGCAGGAGAGGAAGAAGAAATCCTAAACAAGCAATTGCTAAAATAGTTCTGCAGATAGCCTGCTGTTAAGCTAGGCTGGATTAGAAACCTTGCTCTCAGCAACACCACAGTTTTTGTGACCTGGCTGTATTGATACGTGGTGTACTGTCAGTCACTTTATAGCAGGCTTCACCTTCGCCCTGTGGGAGCGTTTTTCTTTTTAAGTGAATAATTCTTTGAATAATCTCAGTTCATTGAAGATTTCTGGACCTTGCTTTGAACGTTTCCAATCACCTTATTTGGGGAGGAGAATCCTAACTGTAAAGTTGCATTTTACAGTTGGAGGTAAGGTGTATTTTTCCTTTATTCTCTATCAGCCAAACTTTCAGCTGTCCTGTATGACTGGAAACTGGACCTGTAGGTCTGTGGTTTCCTCTTGTTGAAGCTGATGTGCAAACTCTCTGCATTGGTGGGTCAGAGGAGGCCCAGCCAGGACCAGTCTCTGCGGGAAAGCAGCCTGGTCTCTCTCTTACCACTGCCCGGTCTTCCTTAGGAATTAGGGAACACTGCTATAGTACATACTTTCCTGTAGTTGAAATCCTGATGTTGTCCAGTGCTGCTTCTTGCAATATGGAAGTAATATGTAGACTTAATGTTAAAAATACTCAGGAAAGTTAACAAGTCATCATGCATTCAGATTTTGGGTTGTTTCCTTACCTTTCAGGAGATGTAAGTCAGAGAAGTTAATTTTTGATCTTGCGGAGAGAGGGTTTTGAACAATCAGTTCTTCAGTTACCGATGGGCTGAGTGTTGGGCATTGTATGAATGAGACAGGGGTACACTCTGCTTAAGTGCTCAGGCACTTCCAGAGCTGAACCCGTCTCTGCCTAAATTATGTTTCAAATCTGCTTCATGTGGTTTGCAGTTGAGGTCAGGCTGCCTAATGAAATATTGGCAAAGATCTTTCACCTACTGACTCCTTTTATTCCTGGGTTATTGGGCAGGAGTCAGTCCCTGAAAACTGACCGTTTGACCAACACAAGTTCTTGTGTTGTGATGCCATAAGAATTGGAAATACCAGCTTAGGTGTTGGTGAGTGGCATATTATTGTAAACCAGATATCTGCCTCTTTCTAAAGGGAAATGGTAAAACAGTCTTCTGCTAAGGATTATCTTCTAAGATAATCTTAGAGGGAATTCTCACTGGAAGGACTTCTCAATGATGCTCACAGTGACTTTTTACTTGAGTTACTTGGATATAGATGATGGAGGACACACACTGCCAAGCTGAGCATCCCTATCCGCCACCAACAGTGATGGATAACAGTGGCTGTTGCCTTTTCCTGCTAGAGTGATTTCCTAACTGTGTCACCAGTATTCCTCTGCCCCTCCTTCCTCACACCCCAGTTTTATGCAAGCAATAACAAAAACATACCTGATGCTTGACTTTACTTCTACTAGTAAGAGGAGAAGGGAAGCAGTTCTGTATCCCTTCTTATCTTTGTTTCTGGAGGCAACTAATTCAAGGGATATAGTATGTACCAGAAGTCTTTCCATTTTAAATATATAGAATTGAGTTTGGTTATATTGACCTTCCCTGAGAAAGATTGTGATTATGGCCATGTTCAGCTCAGAAGCTGTTTTGCTAACCTTCAGTTGTTCAGCTTGAGTAAGATTTCAGACATGTGCCTGACAGCTCACCAGCCTGTTCTCAGAGGGAAAGTTGGCAAGTTTGCTTGCCCCATCAAATATTAAATTAATGTTTTATTACAGTGCAGCTATGAAGTTTGTTGGCATCTTAGGAGTGCACCAAAAATAGTGTGTATGTTTTTTAACCAGAAGGTTTTGGAATAAAGTTAAACAATTTTTTTGAGCCCTAGCCCAGTGGAAGAATTAAGTAATGCCATCTCTTTTTATTGGGTATGGGAATGTATGCATGTATTGAAAGTAGAGGTAGATAAGACTGTGTAATACTGGATATTGTAATCTTTTTGAGTTTGTTGCTCTGAATGCATGTGGCCACTTTTTATTGGGCAAGTTTGGTTTATGTTCTGAATAATCAGAACCAGGCACTAACCAGTGCCTCACACTTGAAGGAGAAACTCCTGTTGAGTAACCAGCAGAATACTTGGGTACAGTCTTAAATCTTCCACCCGTGATCTCTCAGCAATTTTCTTTTTATGGTGGTGATGAGACTGGAAATGTGATAATGTGGGACCCACCCCAAGTTTTTAGATTGCTCTTCCCATTAGACCCACCAGCAAGGTTGTATGCCAAGGAGATTAGAATTTTCTACAGCTCAGATCTAGCAGTCATAAAATTGGAACTGTGTTTCAATGAATAGGTGAAAGAATGTCCCAAAATGGGGAAGGCACAGCTCATGTGTGATGCGGTACTGTAAGAGCAAGCTTGTTCCTACCCTGAGTGGTCAGGATGTCTGCCATGTTAGTACACATCCTTTGTGGTTTTGGTTATCTGTATTTCATTGAAATTCCTTGTCTGTATTTCCTAAGAACTTCTGGTAGAATTAATGTAAGATAAGTATCTTAAGCTTTTTACTGCAGATTGCTATGGATCTTGGTGAGAGCCTTCTTTGCCAGTTGTTACTCAAAACGATCCCACTGACATTAAGCTTTGCAGACTTCATGAATCAACAGAAGTATCACCCTGTAGGGTTTTAAATTGAACAACCATGATGTATTTTACAGAGACTAATCTGGCATAATTGGATTTCAGATATTTGGCAGGACCAACGCCCTTCCCCTCCCATAAAGCTAAAACAAAGTTCTCAGAGGAATTCAGCAGATGCTTGCTGCTCTGTGCCTACCTTATGAACAACAGGATGCTGCTTTCACAACTATCTTTCCCCAATAATTTCTTTAGTTAGTGACAAATGGTTGTCATGTCTTTTGTTTTACTAGATTAGTGGTAGTAATGACTTCAGGAAGAGCTTGTCTCATTCCTCTTGCTAGTATTTACTCCATGAGTCTTTCCTAGATATACCTACATATAACCTGTGATGTGAAACAAGCAGAACTGTAAAAAGTGTCAAGTGTTAATACTGAAATACATTATGGTTGCCAAATGGTAGTGTGTGTCTAGGGTTTGGGGGGGGATGTTTGTTTTGGGGTGTTTTTTGTGGTTTTGGCTTTTTGGGTTTTTTTCTGTTGTGGTTTTTGGGGTTTTGTGGGGTTTTTTTCCCCTTCTAGTTTTATTTTTCTGACTCTTTTAGGCACTTATGAATTGCTTGTAGCAAGTTGTAATGAAGCTTCAATAATTTATTGTTCTGGGTAACACAAGGAACTCTGAACTGTTTTCAGGTCATTTATACTGATAATTAGCTGTTGCATGTTCAAAATTATTAAAGCTTTATTAATCCCTTTCCCCAGATCAATTGCTTGATGAGCTGCAGCTGAAATATTTAAGGCTTCACACTCATGCCATTGGAGATGGAGTCCAAAGCCAATAACCTCGTTTTTGGGTGTCAGCGAAGCTCAACCTCTGACGATGACTCTGGCTGTGCCTTGGAGGAATATGCCTGGGTTCCCCCAGGCCTCAGACCAGAGCAGGTACCAACTGCGCTTCTGCATTTTAAAAATAAGCCTGGGGAGGGCTGTCTAAGGGAGTGATGTGCTGCCTCTACAAGTCTAATTAAATTCTTATAATGTATAAAACTTTAACTCAGAACTTTTTGCCTTTTTTTTGTTTCCTGTTCCAATGAGGCTGTGTGTAGGGAGCTCAAAATCCTCAACCCTGAGGAGTTTTGTGTTCCAAAAAAAGTTCCCAGTCAAGGTTTTTCACTAAGTATGTGCTGCAGAGGTATGTACTGTCAAGTCTAAAAGCAGCACAGAAGTTATTAGGTTAAATTAAAGCTTATGGCATACCTCATGGCTTTGTGCTCTTTGGCCAAGTACTTCACTGCATTTGTATGGCTCTTTCAATAATTAGGGATTTGACATTTAGAACATGGATGGTACTACAGTGCACGTAAATGAAAGTGTTGTCACTGTGACAAGTAATAATGTATTTTACACTTGTTTAAATAGTTGTATGGCTGTTATTTGTCCATGGCAGGATTCCTCTTGCATGGTTTCTGAAGCTGACACTTATGGGTTGGCTGGGCTGTTCCTTCCCCTCTCTCCACTCCTATTTTTTTTTTTATAACATCACGGTAATGGAAATAAAAGTGAAATTATTGATGAGCAAGTTCCTGTGGGAGATCAACCTTTCCTGATACTCATTTACTTGATGATACTGCAACTGTGCTGAAGCTGAAGCTGTGTACTCAATAATATCCAGACTTAACATGTTAAATGACCAGGATGATTTTGCAACATCTGCTAAAGGAGGCAGAGCAATCCTGGCAAGCTTATACAGTTCATAGTTTAAAAAAGCGCAAAATATCTCTCCTTTTTGCAATGCAGAGATTTTCTTAATCATGAGTAAAGTAACAAGTCAGTGGGAATAGCAAATAATGGGCTATTTTTAGGGCAACTCTTTTTATCACTTACTTAAGCATCTATAAGAATCCTGATGAATCAGACCTTAAGGCAAACAGCAAGCTAACATTCTGCCAGCTCAATTAAATGCCCTAAAATATCCTCATAATCTCAGCTAGCTCAAACTCCCTATAGATTTTTTTTTTCCAAGAAGAATTACTTCTTATGAGAACAGTGCAATAAAGTTGAGAAAAGGGCGTAAAGTATCTTTAAAGCTTCACTTCTTGTTCCATGTTAACTTTTTCCAGAACTTCTCAAAATAGTCAGTAGCAAGTGGGCTTACAATAGACTTCAGTTGTTTAAATTTTTGTTAAATAAAGACCAAGCCATGTTTTGTACAACTTGTCTCTAATAATTTTGAGTGCTTCCTGACTTAAGTGACTGATTACCGCTTCTTTTTTTATCTGTCTTGCACAGTAATAAGCTGTCGACCTGAGCATTATTTAAATCTGGATGGCAAGTAATATTTTTGCCAACAGTCAGCTCTTATTTACAGCCGCAGGCCTCGTGACAAGCTGGAAGCTGCATAGGAAAAACAATAAATCTGTAGCTGTTCCACAAAAATATTTTTTGCCACTGGGCTTTGTTGTAGTGTTCATTACAGCTTTCCTGTCATAATATTCTTCTGAAAAAAAAAAAAGTGAAGATTGATACAAAAGCATTCATCCCATGAAAATTTTGCAGTTAATTTGCATCCAATTGAAATGTGGCTGGATCTAGCCTCCTCCCAAGGGAAGGATGTTTCCACCTTCTTACCAAAGCCCACATGGAAGCAATGAAAGCTGATGCTTTGGGTGAACCTTGTCAGCAGGAGACTACAAAACAGCTTTTGTCTCAACAATGTGTAAAATGCAGAGGGCAAATTAAATTTGTTTATATAGTGGCTGTTTTCTGGAAAGATTCATGCCTTGTGTGGTAAATTGCAGAGGGAAACTTGGAATTTCCACAGAGTTGCTGACCAGCCCTAAAGGGGGTGGGAATAATGAGAACATTAAATGTGCGTAATTTATGATACCCCCTAATTGTCACTGCAAATTGCATTCCAGAAAAGCAATTCAGCAGCTGGGTGCTAGTTTTATCAGAGACAATTCAGGTTTGCTGAGCTGGTTCGTTTGGGTCTCGTATTTTCAACACAAACCCTGTCACAGATCTAATGTAGCATGACCTTCTTTCTTCATAAATGAGACCTGAGATAAAACAGTAGCTGAAGGGGCAGTGCTTGGGTGATGCATATCCCTTGGACTAAACTGTGCATTTCTTCTGGTCAGGTCCAGCTGTATTTTGCCTGCTTGCCAGAGGAGAAGGTCCCTTACATTAACAGTCCTGGAGAGAAACATCGTATTAAACAACTTCTCTATCAGCTGCCACCCCATGATAATGAGGTAAATAGAGAACTTAGGATGAACCATCAGGGCTTGGGGTCTCCCTGGCGGCTTTTACGTGAAGAATTACCTGCCTGTGTGTTTATTACAAGCCTAAACCATGGCCTGCAGTGGCATTGAGCTATAAAGCAGCATGGTGTGTACACTGAGTCCATTGTTCAGCTGTCCACTTGGCCTGTGTGCAGATAAGAGCTGTCTGGAGGGACGCTGCTGCTGCTGCTTGTTAGGGAGGCTGGTGTCACTGCAATAAACTTAACACAAGTTGGTTTTATAGTGTTTGCAGCCACCCACCAATTACCAGGAACCTACAAATTCCTGAAATTGCATTGTAGTGCACAAAAAGGATGCTTTGTGATAGTAAAAGGTTTGCATCTCAGTTATGCGGTGTAATTTGGAGTAGATGTGGAAATAACAAACAAGCTCTTTGTAAGGAAAGGGGCAGGGCTGTCAGTACTTAAGATCTTGTGTGTACTGCAGTACTTAGTTGTGGGCACTTTCCCATAAATCTGATGCTGATTTGGGTTCATTCCATTGTTTTAAGATAGCAGCAGATTTTGGGTTGGCTTTTAAAAAATCTCTTTTCTTTCCTAAACAACTCCTTAGTTTAGCATGGTGGGGGTTTTTCCCTGTAATGCAAAATCTCTCTCTGTATTATGTTTATGTTATGCCATATTACCTAAATATTCAGATGGTAGAGCAGGCAAGTTGGAAAAGTTTAGTGATGACTAGCAGCATGCTTGAAGAATTCATTGCATATATGCACTTACTTATTAATCTGTTAGTTTCAAGGCTCAGTGTCTATAATAAGTTCTCCTGTGTTTTCACTGGAAGGTGAGATACTGCCAGTCTTTAAGTGAAGAAGAAAAGAAGGAACTGCAGATGTTCAGTTCTCAGCGCAAAAAGGAGGCTTTGGGCCGAGGCACTATTAAACTCCTCTCAAGAGCAGTGATGCACGCAGTTTGTGAACAGGTAATACTGCTGGTGCCACAAGCCAACTAACAGGCTGATGAATAATCTAAAACTACAGTATCTCAGTATTAAAATTTAAGCTTACCTCTCTATATCTGAAAACAACAACAAAAACAAAGATGATTTTTTGAAGCTGCATGGAAGAAAGAAGAAAATAATGCTTGCTTAAGCAAAACACAACCTTTGATACTGGGGATGAACTGAGTCTTTGATATATTTCCTACTCAAAAAAAACCCAAAACCAAAAGAAACCTGATGCTGACTCATACTAAAGTATTGACAAATGAAAAACAGACAAATGCTTCAAAGTGTTATTTTGTGTAAAATAAGCTTATATTCACAAAAGGTTCATTGAAACACAGTTTGTCTAGACTAAAAATTGATATTTTTTGACTCTTGTCAGAATTTTGGAATAAAATCTCATATTGGGTTTGGTGTTTTAGCTTAATTTAAGTGCAAGAAGCTAGTAGTTTGGGATGGGAAGTGTATTCACTTTCTGGGTTTGTTCCTAGTGTGGTACAAAAGTAAATGGCGGTGAAGTTGCAGTTTTTGCCTCGAGAGCTGGGCCTGGAGTGTGCTGGCATCCCTCGTGTTTTGTGTGCTTCACATGCAATGAGCTGCTTGTTGACCTTATCTACTTCTACCAAGATGGAAAAATTCACTGTGGCAGACACCATGCTGAACTTCTCAAACCTCGATGTTCAGCCTGTGATGAGGTAAACAATTCACATTTTAAGCCAATCTACACTCCTGTTGTTCAGTGATCAAACTGCAACTGGGAAATGCCTAACTGCAGATGCAGTCGTTTAAGAAGTCAGGACTCTGTTGCATGGATGTGTTTGAAGGCTGAGGGGTATTTAATTTCTTGTCAAATTGGCAATATTATAAGCAATACGATGGTATTTAGAAGGCACAAACCTGTTTGTGTTTAAAGTTGAACCTTGCAGATTGAGTAAGTACAAATATTCTAAAATATCCTTATAGAAGCCTCTTTAATAGTTGAGTTCTTAGGTTCCATATTTTTTTGTTGTTGTTGTTCTTACAGAAAAGGTTGGAATGCCACAGTTTCTGTGGGAGATTGTTGTTTCTATCTTTGCATTCAAAAGGTGGCAAAATAAAAATAAGTTTAGCGTGTGAAGAGCAGAATTAGGATATTTTACATGCTCTAACTCCCAAGATGAGGTTTTCGCCACTTAATTCAAAATATATTTTATATCTCTGAAAAGATAATTTTTGCTGATGAGTGTACAGAAGCTGAAGGTCGCCACTGGCACATGAAGCACTTCTGTTGCCTTGAGTGTGAAACAATCCTGGGTGGACAGAGATACATCATGAAGGATGGGCGACCATTCTGCTGTAACTGTTTTGAATCTCTCTATGCGGAATACTGTGAGACCTGCGGGGAACATATTGGTAAGTGTGTCCTTTATAAGCATTAAACTTACAAATTAAGGGAAAGCAAATTTATGAAATGATTTCATGATCCAGAAGTATGAATTCTGCAAGTAATTTTTTAGAGAAACCAAAAAAGCACTGTTTTTTCTCCCTTTCTAGGTGTTGACCATGCTCAGATGACCTACGATGGACAGCACTGGCACGCCACAGAAGCTTGCTTTTCTTGTGCTCAGTGCAAGACCTCCTTGCTTGGCTGCCCTTTCCTTCCAAAGCAAGGGCAGATTTATTGTTCAAAAACCTGCAGCTTGGGTGAGGATGTTCATGCCTCAGATTCTTCTGATTCTGCGTTTCAGTCTGCTCGATCCAGAGATTCCAGGAGGAGTGTCCGCATGGGAAAAAGCAGCCGGTCAGCCGACCAGTGCCGTCAGTCTCTCCTCTTGTCACCGGCCCTCAATTACAAATTTCCTGGCCTTTCAGACAATGCTGATGATACTCTTTCTCGCAAGTTGGATGAGTTAAGCCTTTCAAGGGAAGAGGCAAGCTTTGTTAATGAAGACTTCTGGAAAGGAAGAGTAGAGCAAGAAATGCCTGAAGACCCCGAAGAATGGGCTGAACACGAAGATTACATGACTCAACTTCTTCTGAAGTTCGGTGATAAAAGCCTCTTCCAGCAGCCCACTGAAGTAGACATTAGATCAAGTGAACACTGGATTTCTGATAACATGGTCAAGAGTAAGTTGGACTTGAAAAAAAATAATCCAAGCCTAGCTAATAAGAAGTATCAATCAGACATGTATTGGGCCCAGTCACAAGATGGTTTGGGAGACTCTGCATATGGCAGCCACCCAGGCCCTGCCAGCAGCAGGAAAATCCAGGAGCTAGACATGGAACATGGGGCATCAGGATACAAACATGACCAAACACCATGGTACGGAGGTTCACTCGAATGTTTATCTGACTTGAAACAGCAAGAACAAAGTGTTCGAGACTCAATGGATTCCTTGGCTTTGTCTAACATAACAGGTAATGGGGAAATAAAGGAATGGTTTTGATGAAGAGGTCAACCAAAGCATGTGTGTTGGAATATTCTGAACAAAGATTTTTCATTTCTATGATTTCTAAAAACCTTTCGTAGCAAGAGATGCATGTAAAGTAGGCAATAGCTTTTATCAAGCACAAAATCTTTAACAATACATGTTTCTGCTACTTGTGAACTCTATTAGATTCTTCACCTTTTTTTTTGAATTCTCTTTCCTTTGCTTAAAGCAAAAAAATCCGTAACGTTAAGCAGAGTAAGAATGCTGCATTAAACTGTGCATTTGTTATATACAAATCACTGCTTTAAGAAAATGACAGTTTATTTTTTCCATAACTTAAGTAGAAGAAATTGCATTATATATTAGGATAATATGAAAGATATTC
The DNA here is from genome assembly GCA_013396655.1 of Campylorhamphus procurvoides. Classification (NCBI taxonomy): domain Eukaryota; kingdom Metazoa; phylum Chordata; class Aves; order Passeriformes; family Dendrocolaptidae; genus Campylorhamphus; species Campylorhamphus procurvoides. The sequence continues at coordinate 194,430 of WBMV01001030.1, forward strand.
TGCAGAACACTTAAGATAATTTTCTGATTTGCTTGTAAAAATATGTAGAAAGTCTGAAAAGACAGTAAACTTCTTAGCCTTAGCAAATTAGGTTTATGAGATTATCTTTCTCCATTAACTAAAGGGAAACTGATAATCCACTTTTGTGAACCTCCTTGTCAAACGTGATTGAAGTTACCCAAAAGGATAAAGTGCGTGTTAACCGTCCTTTTCTGTTTCCCTACAAAAACCTCAAAGCTGGGAGTTAGAAACCCATTTTAAAAGTTGTCCAATGATATTCTTCATTCCCTTCCTCCTGTAGTTTGAATTACTGCAGCTACTCATATAGCTCAGGCCCAATCACAGGCTGGCTGCATTTGCCAAGCAGTAATGCAGGAACTGAGGAGGGGAGCTTAGTTCAGGGGGCACAGGAGGAGGATGAACGAGAGGTGTTGCACCTGGGACCATCACAGGGCATGTGACACTCTTGTGGGAATGAAGGGTCAGTGGATACAAATGGGGAGTACACCAGGCCAGCTTACTGTTGATGAATTTTGGAGCGTAAGGATCTCCTTCTTTGTAAGCTTGGCTTTCCTGTAGCAACAGCTGGAAAATTAATTTGGCAATACCAGTAACATGAAATATTTTAGCCTTAAAAATGACAATCATAGACTGCAGAATAATTTTAAATAATACTTTTTTCTTAAAAGCCTAGCTGTATTCATGTTTCAAAATTTTAAACTCATTGAACTTCTTCTCTTGATGTCCTCATGTTAGCTAATTCTTTGGTAATCAGGGCTAATACTTAAACCTTTTAAGTTAAAGTTTAATCTTCTATGAAGCTGGTCCTTTTGGTAATAGTTCTGTAAAACACTAATAAGGTTTGCTTTGCTGACAAGAAATGTTTAATATTTTGTTGTAGTACTTTTCTCTTTGATGCTTCTCTCATTTTCCTTTTCCTCCTTTCTCCATTCCCACCACAGGGGCCTCAATGGATGGAGAAGGCAAGCCACGGCCATCTCTCTACTCCTTGCAAACTTTCCAAGAACTGGAGGTAGAGGACTGTGAGAAGATGAGCAACATGGGAACGCTAAATTCTTCAATGCTCCACCGGAGCACAGAGTCCTTGAAGAGTCTGAGCTCAGAGTTATGTCAGGAAAAAGTCTTACCAGAGGACAAGCCAGTCCATATGCCTGTACTGAGAAGATCTAAATCCCAGTCTAGACCACAGCAAGTGAAGTTTTCAGATGATGTTATTGATAATGGAAGTTATGAGAATCTTGAAATACGTCAGCCTCCAATGAGTGAAAGGACTCGAAGGCGTGTTTACCATTTTGAAGAGCGTGGAAATCGGCCTTCTCACCACCGCAGAAGAAGTAGGAAGTCTCGTTCAGATAATGCACTTAACTTGGCCACAGAAAGAAGATGCTCTCCAAGAGAGAGATTTCGTTATTACTCCCCTCAGGATCATGAAAAATTTATTCAGAATAGGAGCTCACGTGAGCTTCGGGCATATATTCAAAATGCGGAGCTGTATGGACAATATGCCCATTCTAGGTCTGACTATGCACTGCGGAATCAGGTGGTTGATAAATTTTTTGGATTGTATGGTGAGGAAGATGACTCCTGGTGTTCAACTTCATCCTCCTCATCTGATTCTGAAGAGGAAGGATATTTTCTAGGACAGCCAATTCCACAGCCACGGTCACTGAGATATCCATACTATACAGATGATCTTTCTGGTCCAACTACTGCGTTATCTACTTCTCAGTTTGGACAAAGGACAACTAAATCAAAGAAGAAGAGGGGACACAAAGGAAAAAATTGCATTATTTCTTAATTAATGCTTAATATTTCTTAATTGGAAAGACCAGTCAACTCTCTAGCTACAGTTTGAACCACATCTTTTTATATTAATAATTGTACTTAGGCAAGTTGCTAAAATTCTTAAAGCTTTGCCAGTGTACATGATAACCCTGCCAGAATTTACATTGTACAAGTAACATTCAGAAATGCCACCACACCAAATGATCTGCTCAGATACTGCTAGATTTACATACTGTGTTTCAGCTGTCAAAATACTGTTACTGCAGTTCTTGATACAGACATTTTGTAGACATTTTATTTTATGCTCACTACCTACATTGAATTATCTGAGAGGATTGAGTCCTGTGCTGTAGCTATATCCACATAGGTGATCTTTGACTTTTTCCTCTTGCCACCAAGAAAAAGAAGGCTCTGTGCTGTGTCCTTTCTTCATTGATAAAGCTTGCTCTTCCTCTTTCAAGTTTCCCTACAAAAACTGGATTTTTTAATTTTTTTTTTTTTAATTTGGGAAAATACTCCTTAAGGAGGCAAAAATCAGCATGGGGGAGCTGAAATGCTTGAAGCTTTGATGTATCCTAAAACAGCAGTAAATGGTTTATACATTTAACTTTCATGGGTTTTCCTCCACAATTTTTTGAGAAATTGTAAGGTGGTTCTTTTGGGTTTGGGGTTTTTCTTGTGCCTGTTTAAAGGAATATGTTAATTCAGCTGCTGGAATTGGATTTAGCTGCCAATGAGTGGTGATGTTTCTTCTGTCATGCCCCCCCACCCCTCAGCAGTGAGAGAGGTACAACTGCTGGAGTCCTTTGCTCAGGCATGCAACCCCATTTAAGTCAATGAATCTACTTACGTAACAAATATTTTCATAAGGGCTTAAAGCATTAGGCTCCAGAATTGTGTCTTTTCACATGCATTATCCAGGTCTTAAAATGTATTAGCTGCAATTCTAAGTCAAAAAACATTGATATTTATAATGTAGTATTTCATAGGCTTAAATGTATTCATAATTTAACAGTGCAAATACTAATGTACATATTGTACAGTTAAAATTTTAAAATCTGAATATTTTTATATCCCTGAATTTGAAGAAGTTTGTTACAAGATCAAACTAGATTTGTTAAGGGTTTAACAGCAGCATTATGGATGAAATATTGCTTGTATTTTAGTCAGGGGGTTTAAATATTGAAAAATGTTCAGTGCAAAACAGCTTAATTTTATCTACTAGGTATTAAAAGCTCTGTATGCATGGTGGGGCTATGTAAATACTCTCTATGGCCCTCTTAATCTTGCAAGTGTTATTTATGGGTCAAGCAGAATGTAAACTATATAAATGTAAAAATCACACAAGCCTGGAATATATCAGTACAACTAGTATGCAACTCCTGTGGATGTGGATTTTTTTTTAATTTTCTTCCCCCTCCTTTCCCAAAAGTAATTTCTGAAGTTTCCCTACATAAAGGAAGAGAGATACTAGGTGGCTCTAGAAGGCAAGATGGCAAAAAATGTAAAGTAGTAGGTAATCTCAAAGATGTGGAGCACAAGCTACTTTAAGTTATAATAAACTTCTTCAACTGGTTTAAATAAAGGGCAGAAGTTTGTTAACAGTGACATCCACTAATTAAGATAATTGGAAAGCCAATGGCTTTAGCATTTACTACCCGAAGGAATAAAATGTATGAAATAGTAGATGCTTCTTACCAAAAAAGCCTGTCAAATTGAACTAAGCTTGCCCTTTTTGAGGATACAGAAGTTGGGAAATAAAAGCAGCTAGAAGTAAGGAATGGACAAATGAGCACTGGTTTACACCAAAGAAAATGAAGCTATTACGAAGGTTAAATCAGACCAGCAGTTACTTGCTTGTATTTTTCAGGGTAAAGTGAGCAACAGATCCCCTACTCCCCAGAGTGGTACTCACCATGTAAGTCAATTTTCTAGTACACACCAGTCTTGTGTATGTGAAAGCTGATCAAAGCAATGCCATGCTACATGTGAGGCTTCCAGCTGGCAGGCTGCTGCCGTGGCTTCGGCACCGTGTGCTTCCCCAGCAGCAAAGTGCCTGTTGTGCTAAAGCATGTTACAGCCACCAGACTGCCAGGACTTCAGGGTCTTGAGGAGAGATGTTGACTTGTTAATAGCTTCCCCAGGATGCTCCAACAATGATTAGGACCTTCCCTTCTTGCCCGTATTTCCAAAAATGGGAAACCAGGACCCTCAGAAACCAAATGTGGCTGTGCCACTACTGCTGTGTCCTTTGTTTGACACAGTACATGTCTCAGGGAGAAGTGTTTCCACCAGTATTTCTTCTGATCTTACACCCTCTCCTGAGATGCAGCATATGTACTCTCCCAAACTGCAGTCTTTTGGAATACTAGATAGTAAGAGTTCTCCATAGATTGCTAGCTGCCTCTTAATACTTTCTTCTTTAAAAAAGAGTTTAAAGATGACTATACAACTTTGTTTAGCTTTTTCAGCTTAACATTTCTTCTTTATTAATTTTGACCACTTCTTATGAGAAATATTTATAATTGATTCTTCCACTTTAAGTATAAAGAGAATGCCATGGGATTTAGGGTCTGTGACCAGCACAAGACTCAGATACAGTCACCAAAGCTCTAAATCATGGTTTGTGTTAGTAGACCTATATTCCAAGTCCGTGGTAGGCACCTACATCACACAGGTGCTCACTCACTATCCCTCAATGGGATGGGGGAGAGAAGAACAAAAGTGAGAAAACTCATGGGCTCAGTGAAAGACCGTTTAATAGGTAAAAACAAACAATAAAAAAAATTAAAAGTCATCCTGAAGTGATACAAAAAAACCCCAGTTGCTCATCACTAGTCACATAATACACAGCCTGTCCCTGAACAGCACCACTCACCCCTGCCCTCAGCTTTACATGACGAACATGATGCTGTATGGTCTGGAATATCCCTGGGGTCAGCTATGTTCCCTTTCACTTCTTGTGCCCAACCAGCTCCTGGTTGATGGGATGGTGTGAGGAGAAGAAAAGGCCTTGACTCTGCATAAGCTCTGCTCAGTAGTAGCTAAAACACCCGTGTTACCAACAGTTTCCGTCACAAACCTGAAGCACAGCACCACTGCACCAGCTACTGCGAAGAACATAAACCCAGTACAACCTTCATGACAGAAAATACTAGGGTAAAACACTATCCTCGGAAATCCTGCACAGACAACAGAACTACAAGGAATTGGTCTTTCTCTGATATCTGGTATTACCTCCTTTTGTATTCATAGTGGTTTTGTTGCTGATTTTCACCATTACTGCTTACATTGTCACTCAAAACTACCAGCTCACCCAAGTGAGGTTACAGAACCATTCAAAACAATTTTAGCCTGGAAGATAGCACTGAGTTTCCACACTCCTTCAATTTCCACTTTCTTTTTTACTCTTTTATGCGATCTGCACATTAACAAGTACTAGGAGTAACTTCACTTTAGGAGCTCTTAAGGTAATAAAGAAAATAAATTCCCCATCACAACATGCTTCCTTTCACCAATGCTCTTTCTACCACTTTCCAGGAGCCCAACTGAGGCTGTCCGCTAGACCACACATGATTTTTTTTTTTTTACATTGATATGAAATAAATCTGAACTACATGCTTGTTCTTTTAAAGGAAGCAGGACTAAAAGCCATCTATCCTTTATGAATGCAAATGAAACCAAATGAAACCTTGAGAAACAGCACTCAAAAAAAATTAAAAGGACTTCTTAGTTCACAAGTAAAATTCATTCAATTTTTTAAAAGCCAGATTAAGCAAAGGACAGTGTAACAAAATTTTGAAAGTTCTGACACGTTAGCTAATATAAAATACCCAAGAATATCAGCCAACAGGTTAGGCTCAAAGAATTATTGTAAATGGGGTTACGTCAGGCTAGCAGCTGGTCACTAGTGGGGCTTCATGGAGCTCAACTTTAGGGCCAGTGCTCTTTAATGTTTTTATAAATGGTACAGAGAGGAGTCAAATGTACATTAACTAAGTTTGTTAATGATACTAAATTGAGAGGAGCTGCGGATTCCCTCAAGGGCAGAGAGATCTGGATAAACTAGCAAACTGGGTATCACCAATTGCATGATGTTCAACAGGAGCAAGTGCCAGATTCTCCACCTGGGACAGGGTAGTCATGGTTATACATACAAAATGGAGAATGAGAAGCTGGAGAGCAGCCCTGTGGAAAGTGACCTGGGATTCTGGTGGATGGCAAGTTGAATATGAGTCAGCAGTGCCCTGGCAGCCAGGAGGGCCAACCGTGTCCTGGGGAACATCAGGCAAAGCATCGCCAGCTGGGTGAGGGAGGGGATTGTTCTGCTCTGCTCTGCACTGGGGCGGCCTCACCTTTAATATTGTGTGCAGTTTTGGGCACTGCAATATAAGAAAGTTATTAAGCTATTAGAAAGAGGAAGGTAATGAAGATGGTGAAAGGCCTTGAGGGGAAGAGTTCTGAGCATCTGAGGTCACTTGGCTTGTTCAGCCTGGAGGAGACCGACGGGAGACCTCACTGCAGTTATAACTTTGAGATGAGCAGTGGAGGGGGAGGTGCTGATCTCATCTCTCTGGTGACCAGTGACAGGATACAAAGAACTGGAATGAAGCTGCATCACAGAAAGTTCAGATTGGACATCAGGAAAAGGTTCTTCACTGAGAGGGTGGTCAGTCACTGCAACAGGCTCCCCAGAGAAGTGGTCACAGATCCAAGGTGCCAGAGTTCAAGGAGCACCTGGATGATGCTCCTAGTCACGTGGTTCAGTTTTGGGTAGTTCTGCGAGGAGCTACCCAAATGATCCTTACAATGGATCATTTGTAATGATCCAGGAGCTACAATGATCCTTACGGTTGCTTTCCAACTTGAAATATTCTATGACTGTTAGCTTAGGTCTTAATAGAAAAGTACTTGAAAAATCAGATACTTTCATCATAGTAAATTTAATCAGGCTTCTAACAAAGGAAACTCCTAACAAACTGTACAGTAACAATGGAGATTTTTAATCAAAAATATATTAAACACAATTTCAGTATTTTTTGTCATTGCCATTTCTAATCCAAAGCAGAAACTGTGGTGTAACACCCTGAAGGCTCTCAGTGCTGTAGACTAGTGAAGTGCTCTAGCTAGTCTTCTGCATCAGAGAAGACTTTGCCTGTTGTTCAAGGCTGATCTTGGTAAACCAGAAGGGGTGGGCCAGGTCTCACTACTGTGTCACAACAGGTTGTCTCTCTTCCCCTCTCTCCCTCACCAAATTAGCATTCTGTAGGATCCATGAGCTGTGCAGCTCACACAATCCCAGGTGCCAACAAGGGTAGTTGCAGGTCATCTCCTTTGAGCAATATGAAGTCTTAGAAACCAACAAAAGCCAACGGCAAAGCCACATCCTACTACATGAGAACTAACGAGGCATCTCAGGAATCTGATCCAATGGATAATTAATATACCATACTGAGATTTGCACGTGCAAGATGTTGTGAGACTGTCTTGTACATGCAAAATAATTGCTATTTCATTTATGTTTCTGCACCCCATTCTGATGAAATCTGGAAATGGTAGGTTTGGTCATTAGTCCTTTACAGAGTTTCACATGTTCCTAAATGTAAATGTAGACAAAACAATCATGCTTGTACTTATCTCTTTGTGATTATGACTCACGTTATCCCTTTCCTAAAACGTTCATAAAAAACCAGTGCTTTAATAATTGCATTCAGTAGTCAGGACTCCACAAACAAATCCTAAATATTTTTCACTGGCAGCCTCTTGACTTTCATCAATCACTGTTCCCAAAATACAAGTTGCTCTATCAGGCAAAAAGTGGTGCCAGACACTGCCCAGAATCACCTAGGTTTGAAATTATAGTGAATCTGGGACCTTAGGGATCGACTTGGTGTTATACCTAATTCAAAGCAACCTGGGGTTACTAATGAGATAGTTCTGTTTGGTTTCCTTACCCATCTTTGCCACCCCAGTTCCTGCTCCTTCTTGAAATCAGAAATGAAGATTACACATAGCCTGCTTATTGTTAAAACTGATGCATGAAAAGTGGTGAAGAGGTGTAAGTGGGGAGAGGGACAAGGTAGGAAAAGTGACCTTTCCCTGCTCAGTGGCTGCCTGCAGTTAATTCTGTATGGTGTAGTCAAAAACACAATAAATACAAACAGTAACAAAAAACAGAATCCATCCTACATAATACTGCTTAGTAGTATTGAGTTGTGATATGGAAAACACCAAAATTAAAAAGGCTTTTACAGAACCTTCAATTATAAAAAAATACAGCACTTCTTATGTCAAGTAAATAGAGTTGCTCTAGCAGTCAGAAATTAGAGATCATCCCTAGTTGTAATTTCACAGAATTAATGTGAATTTTTAAATTAAACCAAAATAGATAATTTAAATCATAATTGTGACCAATTTTGCAAGTCTTCCCTTCCTACAGTATATACAAAAACCAGACATATTTCTTCATAAGCTGAGGAATGAGAACTGTTTCTTGTTATTTTAATAAAAATACAATGTTTGAAGTTACATTTAGAAGCATCAAAACATAAGTGTGCATACATTGGGCCAGACATTTTTTCCAAGCTAACTCTGTAAAGGTTTCAAAAATAGTTTGTCGCTTTACACCATTTTTGAAGAGAACATCCTTTAAAAGGAATACATGTCAACAAGTACAGGTAGGAACAATACAATTGCGGAGACCACAGTGAACAAAAGAACAGCCACCTGAGCTACTACTAAGAGTGCACGCCTGGGGTTTGTATCTTCAAGATCTCCTCTTTCCCTGCAAAAAGTAGATTTATGTACTATGGCATACACAATGAAGAGGATCTAAAAGCATATTTCTGTCCTTAGTATGAACCCTCTTTGAAGGATTCTGATAGATCTTGATTGGCAGCATCGTACTGAGCAATGAAATGTTTGAGTTCTTCAATGCATCGCTCACCTATTTCATGCAAATTCTGCCTCAGGGCAAACTGAATGGACTTCTCCAACGATGGATCTTTATCAATTAGCATCTTCACTACCATGCCAAAGGTTTCACAGTCTTGTCTGTAGACCTAGAAACAACACATTTTAGAAAATTGTTAAATGTAAGACTTTACATTAGCACACCAACAGCCTTCATTGAATTAGATCCAAATCAAACAAGGAATATTGGATTTAACATAAGTTTCAACTGTAAAGCTTACTGGCATTTTCCTCTCTTCTGACCTGTGCTAATATAAATGTAACTAGCTCAGAACTACGTGGATACCAGAAATAACCTTTACTGGATGAAATGTCTTAAAATTAGAGATTAACTTCCTTTTGCAGCAATATTGGTACAGCAAAGTGCAAATGCTAAACCAGATTTTCATTTCATTTCAATATATTTAAACTGTGGCATGTCTAGCAATCTCCATTTTCATACAAGGCATCAATAACTTAGTTTGTAATCTTTCCTAATATTTTAAATACAAGTTGTGTTTAAATAATTTCACCAAGTTTTGTTTGTTGGATCTCTGTTTCTTGTAGAAGTCCTTGACAAACATGACTTTAATTCCTTTGGTTGCACTGGTGATTCAATCACTAAGGATTAGAGAAATATTGGCAGTGGTTTACCTGAACCTATCTGACCTTGGCCTTCAGAGAATGAAGAGTTTTCAACTCAAGTTATGCACCACAGGTACCTTGTCATTATCACTGCAACTGTTTTTCTAACAAACATCTGATTATTCTCTTAAGCCATTTTCAAAGTAAGTCAGGGGCATTTCAAATTTGTTGGTTTTCAGATTCCAGCTATGTTTATTAATCTAAACACCCAGCAAAAAAAGGATTTGTCAAAGTCTTTCAGCTGCCAGATGCAGTTCATTTTCACACCTCTTTGGCCAACTGCCATTTAGAAAGTACACTGGCTTTTTAAATGAAAATAAGGAAGTAGTAAGTTTTCTATCTCTGCATACTTTTTTTTGAGGGGAAAAAGAGCTAAAGTGCTGATATTCTTCAAAGTATGATTATTTTATAGTATTGTGCACTTTTCTTAGAACTTGCTTTTCACAGAAACTTGCAACCCTTCCCTCCCACAATTATCTACATTGTGGACACCAACCATACCACTGTATACAAGCAATTCTCCATTACTAAAAACAAAAGGAAAAACCAAACAAAACATACCCAACCCAGATCCCAACCAAAACACACCACACTGTTTTATTCATAAGAACCAATCTGAGATCACCACAAGCAAAAGTAATAAAAAACCCCAATATTACGCACACAAACTAAATTATTCTTAGAAAAACAATGATTAACGTGATAACTTTAATAAGACAGTTCTCAAACATTTGAAAGCACATTCTATAAAACCAGCCTAAAACAAGACCCACTTTTCAAACACTGCTTGGCAAATAAAAGAAAACCTTTAGGAAGAAACTGATTTTCAATGGAGATTAACATGTCAAAAAGAAGAGCGCAGCCCAAACCAGACTGGAGCTCAACATCTCGGTGTAGAAACATTGTGCACATGGCATTTTTTCATAGAGGGGTTTGTTTCCTGCTTTGTATGTTTACTTCCTTGGGAGTAAAATACCAGCATAAAACCCAGACTTCCAGAGTTCATGTTCCACAGCAAATAAAACATGTTACCTGAAAAAAGAACTTCAGAGTAAATTTGGGTTACTTTTTTCTGACTCTTTCTGAAGAATCACTGTCTCTGCTTCATGTGACAGACAGATGGGATTTCACTTTGGATAACTCAGGCCTTTCAAGCCTTGCTAGCACCTTCACAGAATGATTTCTGAAATACTTTTTCTTCCCAAAGACATTATGCTTTGGGGGAAATAGTTTGAATTTTTTTTCCTTAATGTGTGTCTATTTTGTCTTATTTTATCACCTTGAAAATTGCCAGACCAAGGATGTGTGAATGATCTTCCATAGGTAAACAAACCTGGTAATTCTGAGTCTTCAGAGGACCCCAACACTAATAGGCAACACAGATGTATTGCCCTATCTCAGGCACAGGAAGGCACAAAAAGCTACAACTGAAGGAAACCCTCTACTTTTAATTTGTCTTCAAATGAATGGCAAATAGTACTATCTGCTGTTTCTCTCACACATTACAAAGAACTAGCCCAGATGAAATTCTATGACTCTTAGCATATAAATATTAGCTGGATCTAAGCACATTTTTCTTCCAAACTTTCACCAAAGAAGAGTTGAAGAATCCAGAGACCCCCTGTTGTCGCTGAATCTGGAGTCAGAAGTCTTTTTGCTTTCACAATAATCTGGAAACTAAACACCTTCATACAAGAGATGAACATTTTTAATACTTTATGACAAAAGACTTAAAAAAAAAAATTTACCTACATTAGGGGAAGAGGGCTAAGGTGGAGCAGGAAGGCAATTCTAACAACAGAAAACAGCTCATCTCCTCTAACAATAATTGAGCAACTTTCCCTGAACAAGCTTTCTGTCCCAGCTGCTAATTCTGATCCTCCTGGTGTAATCTGCCTCCTTCCCAATTGTGCTGATAAACCTATTTGTATAGCTGCAACGTAAATTGCATCAGTGAGATGATCCCTTTTAAAATTACTTCCCCCTCAATTAATGTGATTCAGTGATTCAATTCTAAAACCAGATGCATCAGCACAACTGAAAGCACTGTGAGCCATGGTCTTAAAGTGAAAATTACTTCACAAACCAGTTTGTATGTTAAGTTAGTGCACAACTACCAACCTTTAGAGAGAAGTTTTCTATGCTTTACAAAACAAAATAGAGATTATCAATTACAAGAATATCAATACAGAAAATGTTAATTACAACTTAATGGTACAATCATCTCTTTGAAAAATGCATGAAAGCATCAAAGCTCTTAAAAAAAGAGGACAGTGGCATGACATATTAAAATCCATCTTTATAGAGAATACAAAGAGGTTATTTCTGGAAAATAAGCCAAGAATGTGACGTTTGAAGAAGAAAGAAAACTGCAGAAAAGACTCCAAACAATCAAAAAAGCTTTCCATTGGAGAAAAATACTGGAAGAAATTGTGACCTAACAAGGTACAAAAATAACCCTATCTTTAAAATTCCAGCTGATACTGATTTTGATCTCAGGTCATGGAAAGCTCATCTATAAAAACATCTGGAACTAAAAGCTGAAAATTATTCCATGTGTGCGGAAAGAAGAAATAACTTTTTTAAAATGAAAAACAAGAATGGGAATTATACCAATGACATGATTATCTGTCCAACATATAAATTGGATAATCCTGAAAACAGCTAGAGCCATAGGGTGATCATTTACCGAGGTCCTAGCATACATTTATTCTCTGACCTAAGATACAGTACCAGCATAATGGAAAGAATGTGTAAAACTTTAGTAAGCAGATGAGGGAGAAGCAGAAACAGCTGTTCTATTCCAAAATACATAAATACATTTATTTTATATATACACAGTATGTGTCTATATATATATGGTCTTGATTTTCCTATGAATAAGAAGTATTTAAGCTGAATTCAAGTTGTCTTTGAAGAGTTTTCCAAAATCAGCACATCTGGCATCTGTGAGGTCAAAGGATCACAAATATTCATACTTTTATATTATTCTGATGGAATTTTAATTCTTTTTATTGTTACATGATAACTGCATAGAAGCTCTGGCTGAGATAACCCTTTCCTGTGCTGGTCTCCGTATAAGCACTTGATGCACACCTAAAGGTGTGATGCACCTGCAACATACTAGTGAACACTCCTCATTTATTTCAGAAAACTATAATAAAATTTGCACTTAAAACTGTTTAAATGCAGCCAAAAGACATTTACTTCCAGATCTAGTTAGAGAAAAGATCTTAGTGCCCCAGGTGGGAGGCGATCAAGCCCTAGAGATCACTATACAGAATGAAACTTCTGAGAACTCCCTGATCTACATCTATGGTATGTTTTCACAGTTAACCTCGAAGTGCCATCAACAGTGCCTTAAATTACAATGTATGACACTGACATAAAAGGAATGACAGACACCACACACTTCTTCCAGCTCAGCTCTGGAATGTTAACCTCTGAACAGGAATAAAGAGGGGCAAAAGCAAGCACATGGGGACTGTCATTTCTTTGACTGGTATATCCCTTCTTCAGTGATAATCTAAAAATGGCCTTGGTTTAAACCAAAGAAAAACATGTTGAATGGCTTTGCCCATGAGTGAAATTATACCTTGCTAGGCAATACCTTGATGACATGCCTGCTACTCACTGACAAAGTCCACCTAATTTCCTTTCTCTGCCTACCAGAGCCCCATGCTTTTCTCCAAAACTGCTCCAGAGCTGCACGTACATTTTGTTCAACAGAGCTGTTGGACAACATAAACTGCAATGGGAATGAAAACTAGAATTTAAGATGTCCTCCCCTGCAAATTATTACAGGCTACAGAAGAGTCACAAGAGTAGTCTTAATCTCAAGGTCTTGCATACCTGGCCAAAAACCAGCTTAATTTCAACAGCAAGAGTAGACATGATATTCAAAGGGGATGAGAATAATGCTTATTTCCACCCATGCACCAAGATACCCTAGTTTAGCTCTACAGTCTGTGCAAAGAAAGGCTTCTTAACTTCTCAAGGTGACTCAGAACAGCTAAAACCACAGCATCTATTCTAAATAAATTTGAAGAAGGAAACAAGACAGAAGATCCCTGACAACTGGAATGACCATCAGGAGGACTGGTTTTACCAGGACTCAAAAGTTAACCCCCTGTTTATCCCATGTCCACAGCTCATAGCAAGTAGAACTGGGTAGCAAACAGGAGATGCAAGTTTCTGTCTCAGAAAGGACTCCACTGAATCTTCAGTTCTCATTTGTGAGAGAACTATTCTAATGGATGTGCTTTAATTTATATACAGGTGTTAAAACATTAACTTTCTGCTCCAGCTATGGTTTTGAATCACTGTGGCACCTTTTCTGAATGGTCTTGGCTTTATGCACATGTAAAAGCCCCTTGAATAGGATTCATCAAGGAACTTGCATATGCAAGGCTTGAGCAGCTATATCCAGGAGGTGGACAAACTCACTTCAATTCAGAAGGGGATACTTCTGCTCACAACCACAAGCAGGACCCCAGACATAACAAGGACCACATTTATTAAGTGGATGTGACGATATGGGCATCAGTTTCACTTGCTAAGATTTAATCTGTAATTTACAACCCTTTGCTCTTTTTCATCGCAACCCTTTCTGCATTTTTTCAGTATTCTTATAATTTAATACAATTACAGATTCATGTAACACTCTCTTGCCTCCGCCTCCCACCAGAGCTCCTTCTTCACAGCAACACACAACAGAAGTCTAGGATCTCTAAGCAGCTCCACACCATATGTATACAGCCCACCCTCAGTGCTTGTAAGCCAGTGCTCATCTTAAGAGATGCCTGTTCTTAGCTGCACATCCAGAAGGCCAAAGATCCTCAAGGCTCAGTTCACAGAGGGGAAAGGAGCTAGGTTTGAGGCTAGAAACCACGTTAAACAGCCTGCAACCCTTATATACTAACGTACCTTTGAGAAGACCCAACACGCCCAGCAATCACAATCTGGCATCTGTGATTCATGCAAGCACTCATTTAATATATTATCTTTCAAAAGACAGAAGCTCTTCAGTTACTGAGGGCACATTTCCCACAAGTATCAAATACCTCATGCAAGGAGGAAAGAAGCAACATGCTCACTGGTAGCTGTTTGATTTCTCACAAAGGCAGAACATGAACTTGCAGAGCACAAGTACAGCACAAGCTTGAAAGCTGTACCACATCCCCTCCAGACACCTCACTAATGAAAGAGTAAACTGCCAGATATTTTCCTTGCTTCAGTGATGCCCCTGGGCCCCCCTACACCAGACACAGGTAACAGCTTTTGTTTACCCACCTAAACCCTGATAACTGGGTTGGTATAGCCCTCTGGTGGTATAAACCAACTTCCCTCCTGAGCAGACCTAATATAAATCTGGCAAAGCACTCTTCTGTTAACCCAGCCACATCTATGCCATGTTCTCCCAGCATGGGAACTACTAAATTCTATGAGGTATAATTTTTCTTCTACTCCTAACTAAAAGCAATGCTGAAAATTTTTGTAACGAAACCTAACTCCAAGCTGATTGCATATGCAGTCAACGTTTTCATTTTATTTGTGTATGTAAGCTCTAGCAAACTGGGAAACTACTTACACTGAGTAACTTCAGAACAACTGATATGAGGGGGTTTTTTTTGACAAAAATATCTTTTAAAAGGAATTACTACCTCTCCCCAAATCTCTTCTTTTTAATTTATTTACATGCTATCTTGGAGTTTCTTCAACCATGCAAATTAGACTTCATTAACTTACCTGAAGTTTACTCTCCTAAAGTACAATAAACTAACCCTCTCCTGAAAGAGTACAGAGAAGTTTTCATCACTGCAG
The DNA here is from genome assembly GCA_013396655.1 of Campylorhamphus procurvoides. Taxonomy (NCBI): domain Eukaryota; kingdom Metazoa; phylum Chordata; class Aves; order Passeriformes; family Dendrocolaptidae; genus Campylorhamphus; species Campylorhamphus procurvoides. The sequence goes on from WBMV01001030.1 coordinate 209,655, forward strand.
TGGCAATGTAATAGTACTGTTATGAGTACAATACATACATTTATGGCTCTACACTGCAAAAAATGCTCAAAACTGTCATTAAACCACTTGCAGACAATTCTAACTATCAAGACATTTAGAATTGGTTTTCAACTAAGATGAACTATTTTGTATGGTTACAAAAAGCTAAACTAACATACAAAAAATTAATGCTTGGTTCCAATAGTGGTATACAATCTTTAATTATAAATTAACAACAAGTCTACTCTATTCCTTTCTTAAAAACACACTAACAATTTTGCCCTGAATCAATGTAATATTTCTGCACCCATTAATCAATGTGTTTATAGACCAACTAGATATTCATTGAAATGCAAATTGGGGGAAACAAGTTATTTAATCTACTACATAATAATGAACAATGTCATCTAATTTGCTACTTACTGAAGATACGCAAAATATTGAGGTTATTTGCACTTAAATGCACTTCTGCCTTGTTTCCATTGAAAGTTTCTAATGCCTGGTTTAATAGATTTAATCAGCTTTCAGAATTTAAACCCACCATTTTTGGCTTCTAAATACCTGACTGAAAGATCTGCTGGAAGACCCTCATGTGGAATAGATATCAATACAGCCCTCACTGTAAAAGCAGCATGAATTCAGACTTAGACTCTGCGCTGTCCCCCAGGACAGAGACCTTTGGGGACAACAGGTGAACACAGCACAGCAGGGACAGATGCCGGGAGTCACAGTGCCTGGGAGGAGGCTCTTGGGAGAGCCAGCTGAGGCTGGAGCTGCAGTGTTTCTGTTCAGCTGGTCTACAGCACCTTGCTTCCAGGTCAGAGCATCTCCTGCCTATTATTTTACTTATTCCTTTGACTAAACTAATTTGATAGAGGAAATGCAGTGTGAAACAATGATACCACAAGGTTTCCCCTTCATTTAAAAGTAGAATTCTAGTATGACTGGCTCAGGAGTGCCATGTCTGCAGCTGTGCCCCAACAAAGCCACACTGCCTTGTCTTCCACACATCCTCCTCCTCTGCCCATGGCTTCTGCAGTGCAGGGCTCTGCCCTTGAGAGCAATCACACCTCTAATCATCTCTGCAGAGAAGCACCACCCCTCCTCAACTCTTCACCATCCAAAAAAATTATATGGTTTTGTGCATTCGCTTAATGTTTATAAAGCAATCTAAAGATGGAATATATACCTTTTGTATGACACTGTTGAGGAGACATGAAGAATAATAGTAATAAAAAGGGAAGTTCTCAAGAAGTACATGATTACAGCTCCAGTTACAGAAGGACAAATCTGTAAGCAAGGCTGTATAGTTCAGAACAATCATAGTAAAAGACAACCACGTTGGTTGACCTTAGAAACTCATTCATATGACCCACTGAACTGTTCCAGTCATCTTTAAACTCGAAGGGAACAGCAAAAACATCACATTCAAAGTATTTTACACAATGCAAGATTAATATTAAACTGTTATGACTTGTACTGCCTGCCAATTAAATTAGTATCTGGACAGTTCAGCAACAGTTTTCATTTATGGAAACTAACATGTTGCAAATAGTTCCCCATTGCTTTAAAATTACTACACATAAGTTTTCAATAAGAAGCAAGAATTTATTTTAAATATATTGATAGGAAATTCATATATTTAATATTTTTAATACTATGGTGGAGTACTTGATACAACTCTTTAAATGAACAAGAACTGGTACACAACAGAAATGTACATGATGATACACTTCATTTTATGTTACATTTTGGCAAGAGCAAGTGTATTATTACTTCTTCAAGAAATGTCTTGCGCAGTCAAGCAGAAGTAGCTCCCATGTGGGAAAGCAAGAACTATTATGTTACAGGGTTTTACTGGAGATAATTCTTCGCTAAACCAATCAGACCACATAATAACAGCATTCTAACACCAACTACAGGCCCTTGGAGACCAGTTTGTGTGTGGCCTAGATTTCATAGGCTTCTTTACAACAGATGTGTTGGATGAGGGTAGTGTTACTTCACATATTAACTTGTGTGCTTCTTAGGTAAAACAGCAGTACAAGTTTAAACTCTTCCCCTTATATATTCTTCTTATATAAAGTGTGTGCCTTCTGCAAGCAGATGATAAATCTGAATTCAAATAATTCATAGCAATTACAGTTCATCACTTTCTAAACCTCACTAGGAGTACTGTTAATCTCTTGAAAATATCACAGTAACATCTTTTCAGCTCATGTATAAGAATACTCAGCTGTATGTTTAAAAATGCCCAGGTACAAACAACTGTGCAGCCAATCCAAAAATTGTCTGAAAAGGCAACTATTTATATATATAATAATTTCTCTTTATTCTATAATGATCTTCAAGTCAAGAAACTGCATTTTCATAGAAACATGAATAAAAACAAATTCCTAAATACTCTCCTTTCTGACAGATGCTAAAAAACTCCCATTACTTGAAATACACCAGTTCTGGATTAAACAGGAAATAATTTGCTTTATGCCAAAGGAAGGACCTCGCCCTGCAACTTTTTATTTATAAAATACTGAATTGATGGAAAGCTATTTCCTAAATCTGCTCCATGGTAAACTTATTGCTCCATCCAACACAGGAAGGGTGAAGTTTATCTACAAAAGACTCTATGTTAATTCTCTTGTTAAAAATGCTTTAATAGCTTTCAGTTATGGTCGCTGACCATAAAGCAACATGGTATTCATTTAAGCTTCATCAGAATGGGCTGCATATTGACAGCAACAATAAAATGACAAACTAATCTTTCTTGTCATAAAAACACAAAAATATTTTGTATGAAATGTACAGTAATTCAAAATCCACACAGATTGGCTATGTTGCAGTCATGGTCAATAATGATTCACTTGATTTTACTAAAAAGTGACTTGTGGTGATTTCATTTTCCTTCAACAAAAGTTGTCACACTTTCAATTTCAACAAATATCCTCAGCTACAAATATTCCCAGATTCAGCACTCTGTGTTAAGAGGGTTCATTATTGTTAATTGGCAAGACAGAATTTTATCCTGAGGTATGGATTGTCTGTATTTCCTCCCATTGCAAAGAGAAAACAAGCAGCAAAAGAAAAACAAAACAACAACAAAAACATCCCCTTTTTCCAATTAAGAGCAACTCCAAGTAGATTTGTTGCACAATTATCTGGCAGCAGCACTGCTAACAGAAACTGAAAGCTGATAGATCCATGAATTTAAGAACCAGTCCTTATATGAGAAGACTTGCTCACCATCAATATAAAAAGAGCAACTTAATTTTTTTCCTTTTTCAGTGGTTAGAAAAATGCTAAAACAGGTTTGAAATTGTATGCCTAAGGATAGTTTTTTTCATCACATATGCACCATAAGAAAATACTACACAAGTAAACTACTATAGGTAATGAACAGGTTTTCAGAAAGGAAAAGCAACAGCTGCAAGAAGAAAAACAATTACTTCGATTACCAACATTTTACTGCTTAGTTTACATTAAACCTTACTGCTTCTGAAAGTTTAGAATTACTTCACACATTATATTAGCCCCACAAATCAGTTTTATTAGTGTCTCAACAACGGATCAAATTGTTTTTTATGTCCAAGTCACTGTCCTGTCTCTACATTTGAAACAGTCTCATCATTTACTTTAAGTACTCATTTCAAATCTAAAATCAAATAAAGGAAAACAAAAATTAAGACCATGTTTATGAAGACTTCTGTAATCTTTCCTTAGTTTGCAGATGGGCATTTTTTCCACATGCAGCTGTGACAGCTGAAAAGACTATTCCCCCCCTCCCAGCTGTCAGCACCCCCATGCCAGAAACCATCACCCCACTTATTTGTGTGAGCCACATATAGAGGACTAAAATGAATTTTTAGGCAAAACCAGCCTGATTAGGTCACATGATAGCACATCAGTTGGTCTGTGGGGAGGAATTGCCTATCTTGGGTGAGAAGGTGGCAAGTATCTGCGGATGACGTGTAAAGAGGACATTTATCTATAGATTTACACTAGCTGTCCAGTCTCCATCAGCTCATTTGGAACTACTCAGAGAACTTCCACCCAACCCAGACAGATGAAGTGTTTAGACGTTTGCATATCTTAGTATATATCTTCATATCTTAGCATGTAACTTCATGCAAAATACCTATGGAAACAGAACATAAAGCTAACACAATGGCTGGGGTTGGAGCGGGTCAGAAAAGCTCTATGATGAACCCTCATTTCACACTGCAAATATATTCATTCCTTCTCTGTTTCTAGTATTCTACACCCAAATTGTATCTCCTTCTGAATCTGTTCCCACAATTCTAGCTATTTCCACTTCAAATTGGAAGCAGAAATCCGATCCAAGAATTGGTAAAAACAGAAAGCATGTCTCTCCCCAAAGAGAAAGCCATAAAGAGTAGAGACTCTCTTTTATGATTAGTAAATCATGTCTTAGGGCAGCGATTACCAACTGTGGTTCCAAGGGAATGTAGCACAAGTTCTACATTTACTGAGTGGATATACCACTGACTGTATCCCACAGTACTTGGAACTAATTATTTGATAAATTTGGGTTACAGCTCATAAGTAATACTGAAGAATCACAGTGATTAACTGGTACAAAAGAGCTTGGGAATCACTGTTTTTTTTTCATTGTGAACAATTTTTCCATGCAAAAAACAAGCCTATTTTGTATTTAAAAGCATTGCCTCAGAACGCTAGCTTTCTATATTCTGTTTATAAGCCTTTCTTATTGAGATAGTTAAGCAATGCTGCAAAATTTCAGCACAAGAACTGTTACCTATCAAACTCATTAAAGGAATGTCTGCCTGTTCAATCCAGTGTCACTGAACATTTTCCAGAAGTTGTCTGATGGAGTGAACTGACATAGGACATACTGGGAACAAACTTGGCAAGACATGTGAACACACTAATGACATTTTGAAGTGTTTGCTGGTCTTCAGATTTTGGCATCCACTGAAAAGCTTTTATTCTTTTAGAATCTGGTTTCAGACAGTCTTTATAAAAGGTTTTATGACCATGAGAAGAAAACTGAGATCAACAAATACTCTTCTACGTAGAGGTTTTTTTCTGAGGCAGTTTTTGAGAGCTTTAGCTCTGTATTCTTCAGATAGATTGCAGCAGCTTTCCATGATCTGTAACACTTATAAATGATGGTAACAGCATGATGCACCAAATCCACTAGGTCAAAAATAGCAGAGATATTTTCGAGTACTCAAGTGACAAAACCCAGAATCACACAATCATTAAGGTTGACCTTTAATACCTTTGAGTCCAAATGCAACTATAACACTGCCAAGACCACCACTAAACCATGTCCTTCAGTATCACATCTACACAACTTTCAAGTACCACCATGGATAGTGACTCCACCATTACCCTGGGCAGCCTGTTCCAATATTTGACAACTGTTTCAGTGAAGAAATTTTTCCTAATACCAAATCCAAACCTCCCCTGGTTGTAGAGAGCAGTAAGGTCCTCCCTGAGCCTCCTTTTCTCCAGCCTAAACAACTCCAGCTCCCTCAACTGCTCCTTGTAAAGCTTGTGGTCCAGACCCTTCACCCTTCTACTGCCCCTCACTGGACACACTCCAGCACTTCAATGTCTTTCTTGCAGTAAGAGGCAAAACCGAACACAGGATTCGAGATGTGGCCTCAGCAGTGCCAAGTACAGGGGGACAATCACTTCCCTAGTCCTGCTGGCCACACTGTTGATGATACAAGGATACCAGCTGTCTAGACTCAGTCCTCTTTGATATACTTCATGAAGAATCTTATTTACTCTAATTGTAAAACAGGGAGCCTCATTATAGTACCAGTATTTGTTTACTAGTAACAACAGTAAAGCATTATGTCAATTAACAAGTCAATGAAAAATATATAGCTAGAACAAATAAGCAGCTGCCATGAAACTGTCAGCTTCCTGCAGGTTAAAGATTTGTTGAGTATCACCAGCAGAATTACTGTGGTCAGTTCAGAGATACAGTACATTCTGCCTCTGGCCAACACTCCAACGTGTCAAACTTCACTTTGGCAAATCACACAGACAACTGAAGGTATGGTGGAGTTGGCCCTTTAACTGAACACTTCATAAAATTTCAAACTACCACCAACTCATTGTTGATTTGAAGAGATCCTCAATTAGAAAATCTGTTAATATCTGCAAACATACTTACTTTCCCATTTTAATCTAACCTTTAGAGATACAAAGAATCTCTACAAAGACTAGTTCTAATAGTCTAAAATAACTCACTTTACAGGAAACACCAATTCAAGTAATTTCAAATCAAACACGTAAACTCTAGGGAAAGGGTAAGGTAATAAGGAGGCAACGCAAAAGAAGATCTAAATGAAATAATGAAACTGGAAACCACAGAATTATAAATGAAAGTATTTAATAAAATGTACTGTTACAACATAAATAAACTTTTAATGCTGAATCTCTAAGCAGAATAATAGCTGCTGATAAAGTCTACTGATGCTGGATTGATACAGTGTGTTTTAGATAAGAACACCATGGAAAGAGAGCAGTGAAGTCTCTTTTGATAAGCAGAACTAAACAGTTTACTGCCTAAGATAAAAACAGGTTGCTAAAGGTCAAACACTTTTATGCAATAGCCAAAAGAAACAATACCATACCATTTACCTTTTAACCTTACTTCATACAAGATTACAATGTGCTCTCAAAGATACAGAATAGAGAGGGGTTATTTGTGCAAACATATCCTACAAAATAAGGCATTCCTCCATTCATGCAGCCTTGCAGAACTTTGTCGGAAAAAACAAACAAACAAAACCACAAAACCAAAAACAGTTCATGCTAATAAAGATCTGGCTGAGCTACACTGTCTGGAATCAAAATTAAATCAGGAAAAATATTTAATTATTTAGAACAGTGAAATTATTTAGAACAACCACAATGAAAATGAATGACATTTTCTTATTTAAAAATTCCAGTGGGCTTTCTGTCCTTAAAAATCTCATAAAGCTATAAACATTGCTAACTTTCTATTTTCAAATCAGCAGGTAAGGGATTTCAAGGATCAGTATACACAAAGAATTCATTTATATCCACTAAACAAAGGATTATTTAATTTATTTATATATTTATTTAAGAGCACCAAGGACTGTGCAGAATAACAACACTGTTTAAAAAAAAAAGTTGCATTCTCTAGGGTAAGTCAGTAGCTTACACTCTTAATGAAAAAAAACACAACTAATACTTACTGTTTGTTGGCTGCAATGCACTGAAACCTGATCTTAAAACTATTGCTTACTTCTAACATAATCCATTGACTCTTCATATTACCTCAACTTAGTATTAATTTCTTTTTCACTTGTTCACCTCTTCTCTTTGTTCTCCTCAGCTCTCCATTGCTCAGCAAACTACACTGTGGACAAAGCCAGATCACTCTTCCTGCCCCAAAGACCCTGCAAAAGACCTCACCCAAAGACCTAACAAGGGAACCACTACTACCTCTGACTCCCTTCACTTCTGCCAGTTTCACCCGAGTCCTGCCTGTTCCTTGGTAAGTCTTCACTCAAGCTCTCATATAACCTAGTACTCCGAAAAATCAAAAATTCATTGAAAGATATTTCAAGTCAATTGAATTATCTAAGCATCTTTGTATTATTTTGTGATTGAAATGCATTAACATTTCAGGCATTTCTATCAAACAGGAAAACATGAACAAAAAGTATGTTCCATAACTGTGTGGAAACAGTATTCATGAAAACACTGTCCACTGTACGTATCATGCACATATGCACACATGCTCTTTCAGAGCTTTAATATAACGTATAATACAGCAGCCTTAAGGAATACAGTAAAAAGATACTTGCTTACTAATTACACCTACATGCTGAGTGATACATAGAGAAATCAACTGCAAACATACCGATGAAAATTTGCATCCTTATATGCATAAAACCTTACCTGACACCAGGCATTGAGTGTTTATACTCAGGTAACACGTTAAGTGACCTTGCCTCTTTTAAAATCTCAGTTGATCCACAACATACAAAAACAAGCTCAGCGCTTTATCCCTAACAGACCTTTGCATATCTTAATATAACTCTTCAGCAACAGGCATGTCTTTTCAAGAATATTTAGTACAATCTTAACAGTAGATGAGATACTTTTCTCTGGAATCACTGCTCTGGCTGCTTACTGTGATATGAGTAACACACACATATATTAAAAGGCTCCAGAGCCAACTCATTACAATGATACATGTTTTTCTCAGCAGCAACAAGTTCATTCTGCTTAAAATAGAAACACATATAGAAACCACAGCTTTTTTGGTAACCTATCTGGGTCATGAGAGACCATATAATTACTTGCTTATCTTTGCTTCTGATTTTAGCAAAAACATAGTTGCAAGAAAACCTCTTTCCATATCAACATAAGAAAAAAAAATTTTACAGTGAGCTGTAGTTATGTCTAAGAGTAAATTTGACAAAAACTATGAAAAGTATTAAAAAAATTAATCAAGGCATTTTTGAATTATGGCTAGACCTACACCTGGGTAAACAGATTAATAATTTCATTAAAAACTCATTTTTACATTAAGAAACAGTTTTTCTAGTTGATGATAAATACCGTAAACTGAACCAAAAGGACAAGAGAACAGACAGCAGTGACTGACATGTTCATCAATTTTTTTACTAGGCAATTTGAGATACTCGATGCAAAAATGCTGCATTTCCTGCCTTACAATTGTAGCTTCCTGCAGACGCCTTGAGGGCATCCAGAAGGGAAGACACCAAGCTGGAAGCACCTGACTATTCCCCACTTGTTTCTGACACCAGAAATAGCAGCAAGTTTTCTTGCATGATGTAGTGTCTCCACCCTCTAGTCAGGGAGAAACTCCAGTGCATTTGCCCATAGGCTTTAGAGCTTCTGTGGAATTAATTCCCATCTCCACCCATGTTCCTCATCTTATTTTTCCCCCACCCTCTTGGCTGCAGCTCCTGATCTTGGCTCAAATCTTTTATTTTCAACTGCAAGTCCAGTCCCACCCTGGTTCACTGCTTCCCACACGCAGTTACTAACTCTACCTCTCCTGTGACCACAAATCCTTTCCTCTATTCCAGATTTCCTCCACCCTCCAAATTCAGAGGTCACCTTATTCCTCAGCTAGACATAGTTCTACACTGCTTCTTCCACAGAAACTCTGGTATCCTTTTGCCCCTGCCTTCTCAAGGACATATCCAATCCTCCTCCTCTCTTCCCTTTATGGTCTACCTCTTGCCATATAGAACTTTGACAGGAAGATTGCTAACTTGACACCCACTTGCCTTCCTACACTGGTTTCTCTGCTTCCAATTGCATAAAAAAAGATGGATTTTTGTTGGGGGTGGAGGGGTTCATCGGTGCCATTGCCAAAAGCTGGTGAATGTAGAATCTCTATTCCCTTTGCTTGGAGAGCTACAAGCAAGATTACACCACCAGTAGAAGTCATCGAACTACACATTTCAAGGAGACTGTATCCAGCTCACAGATCACCGAAGTGAACAGAGACATCCTTATCTTAAACCATAACAGAGTCCTTGTCGCAACTACCCTGTTCAGTGGCAGGTAACAGACACGTGCAAAAGGGCTTTTGGCTTTCCTGCGCAGCAAGTTATGCCTTGGTGTAGGAACATTTCTCTGTAATTGCACACTTCCAGTTCTTCATCACACTGGCTGAGATGTAATAAATAAAACAGAAATCTTTTGATCTTTGTTTTGCTAAAGTGAAAATACTGTAAGGAACTGCAAGTGGTTAGAGTTTGAATTAAACGAGACCACTTAGTTTACAAAACTGAGCTATCTCACTCCCAAAAATATTGGTTATTGTGACTATTCTTTCTCCTCAAGATCTCCTCAAGAACTTGGGGGCTGGAGCAGACAGGTACCAGCCTGGTTCACAACTAAATCAAAGTTTGGTTCCAACAGGCCACATGAAAGAGGCTGTTATGAGGCTGTCTAGTGATTCTGAAAAATATGCAGAACCAATGCTATTGAAGTTAGAAGATGGTAAGGTGTCTTAAAGGAAGAAGAGAGTTCTGGCTATGGCAGCTTTAGATAGAAATTGAACAGAAATATTTTTTTAATTTTTATCTTCCCTATGACAAAAACGAACAGTTACAGTGCAAATACCACCAAAGACTATAGAAAGCTTTCTAAAGATTTCTGCTGATGATTAAATAACTTTATGTGTCTAAGCAATACTTTCAAGATAGTGACTGTTCAGAGACAGTACTGGCTCAACACAGAACACAGCATGGGTACCTCCCTTGTAGTAGCAGGCAATTTAAGAAGCCACACTGTGAAAAAGATAACTGGTTAAAGAAGTAATTGCAAACTTTTTGTTCCTTTTCTTGACCTGATTCATGCTCAGGCCTCACAAAGACTACTGTACCAGCACAGGGAACAGTACAGTACAAGGACATAATTTCTTAAATTATGGCTGCCACCTAAGTCTTTGTAATGTGCAGCTGAGGTCTACAATTGTTTGGCTGTTTTTGTTTTTTAAACAGCAGCACTTGGTTAAGGAGACTTTCTGATGTCTAATGAGATGGAATCATAATATGGTCTCTGCTGGAATGCATACAGGTTCTGTTACTGCCTATTTTCATAAAGCTTGTAACAATCATCTCAGTTTATGCCTAAATTCAATTTAGTTGAAATCTGACAATAGAGTCTAAAGATACACAGCACGGATACTCTGCAACTGCATAAGCTAGTTTCTCCAGGAAGCCAAGTTAAAAAGAAACATAATAAAATGGGCAAATTTCCAGTTGAAGATGATCACTGAAAAGCTTGTGTCAGCATATCCTAATCTATTTATTATTTTCTGTTTAAAAATGCTTATGTGAAGATTTTTCTTTTTTTTAATTTAGGTAGCATATGACCAAAAGCTTAACATATAAATTATCTACTATGCTGAGGTGGTGAACTGCTTGTGAGGTGTAATTAGGGTCAAGTAAGCATATACAGTACCCACATAAGTATATTTCATGTTATAATGAAACCAAGTACTTAAGCTACCTGGAGTCATGAGAAGGGGAAAGAATGCTAATAAGCAAATTAAACACTGGATAAACAGTATCAAATCTCTGTATTGAAGGTTACTAGTGTCATTCAGAGCAGTATTTGAAATTCAATAATTCAGAAAGTTAATGTATGAGTAGTCCTTCTCAAGAAGCATGAGAAGAAGCTAAAGAACCATGAACATGACCCACTCGATTGGTCAGTATTCACCTTCTGTGCTTTCTTCAAACCAGGCTGACTCTACTAGCCTTTGCGAGTCAAAGTACCAAGGTAAAACAGGCAAACCAAAACCTTTGTCCTGTCAGGAATCTTGGCCCTCATTTCTCTGCCACGTTTTGTGGTGTGTGCCCTGTGATATCCAACATGTGTATGTCCAGAGAGTCACCGAGGACTCAAAATCACAAGCAAGAGCCAAACAAAACAGGGAAGTGATCCTTATAGGTCAGTGATAAACGATGATGCGCATTAGTCATTTATACCTCAAGATAAAAATCTAATGTTTTCATAAACTTACAGAAGAAGTACTTGCATAAACAACTTATGCAACAATAGATGTTTTTCCCCGTATAGTTTAGAAAAGTTCCCAATTCTGATGCCTTTTGGAACTGTAAGATTACTATATATTTTAAAGATCAGAGAAAAAACCTCGGCACGGAAAGTATATTCATTAAGACAAAAACCTGTACAAATACTAAACATACTCAAAATAATTTGAACAAAAACTATGTAACAGTCTTCTGTAAATTGTACATTTCTAATTTTACATATTCCACTAATGTTCACAGAAAAGAATACGCTATTAAAAAAAAAGCGTAGCCTACCCGTTTATAGAACATACTGAGTTTAACCTGCTCAGTGAAACAACTGTCAAAAGAAAGAAAGTATCAGGCAGTAAGATACAGTATATAAACTTAAGAACCAGGTAACAAATACAACATGTCACCCAAGTGTCTGTGGTCACAGATGATCCTATATTTACAGATTAATCAGTGTTGTTATAAATCCGAAATACAAATGGATCAGAGGATTAAACTGCATTCACCAGGAAAACTGTCTTCTACAGACCTAGTTTTTGTTATACAAAGATGAGCACCACAGTTTGTAAAAGACACAAAAATCCATAAAACTGTAGATTCACACTTCAGCAGATTTTCCCTACCTACAGGTAGAGTGACACTACTTTGTCACTGACTACTTCAACCTCCTGAGGCCTGAAAGCCCTTGTCAGTGCAGGAGAAATGGAAACCAGCTTGCATGCCAAACATCAAGTCCTTCCTCTTACCTACCTTCCTGCGACTACATTTCCTCTGCCACTTACCAGGGATTTTTGCATGTTCACTCAGTTACCGCATTTCCATCATCACATACAGTTCTACGAAACCTTTTCTTTACGACACTGGTCTCTGTTTGCCCTACATTTATCTTGTTTTAAGCACCACTTGCACTCCTGTTTCCTCTCAGTCTTTCAGAAGATCAATGTTCAGACTGTACTGGGAATACTGATAGAGACAATGTGAAACCAGCGGGGCGCATTATAGACACTAGACAGTAGTTCTTTGAGCTTGGGTGACTTCTGAAGGAATTTAGATTTCTGGACCTAATTACTAGGAACATGGGACTGATCCTATTCTTATTCTATTTCAATCGAGGAAGTAGCAAGTTTCCCTAGTGACAATGCTGAAAAGACAGTAGGTTATAAGAACAAAAAATACCTAAAATTTTAAATCCTGAGTGCATTGAGACAACTAAGAGAGAATTTGATCTTTAATCCTTAAAAGTCCTAAAAGAAAAATCAAATACCACTGCTAACCTACCCCTTAAGTCCATCAATGCCCTTCTGTTGAAGCAAGATAAGCTGGAGACAAAGTCGAAGAGGAGGCTTTCTCTACGCTCTGAATTAAATTCAAGTTACTAAAAGCAACAACAAAACACCACCACAAAAAAAGCCCCTAAAACAACAAAACCCAAAAAGCCACAACACAACACAAAAACAGTAACACTCACTCCTACAGAAAATACTGTCTTTATCAGAGCTCAGACTATTCATCATTTCTGGTTTCATCCTACAGCATTCTCAGGTTTGCTGGTGTCAGTTCAGCTTATCCTTCCAATCATCTCACCTTCTGACAGTTTTTCCAGTTGGCAATTTCTCATAATTAGTTCCTAATTATGTATCAAGGCCCACACATTTTTAGTGACTTTCTTCTCTCCCTAACACCTTTTCCAATCCTTGTGTTGACACTCATCATCTCTTGAAACTAATCTTTGTTCTTTCCAGCCTACTCAGTATTATAGTTTCCAAGTCTTCTTTCATCCTGTTTTTGTTCTTCTGGTTTCTCATGACTGAACCAAAAATTTTAAATCAATCAATCATTGCCTGTTGCTAATTGAAAAAAAATGCCATTTAATGAATTACTCCTTAGATTTTTACTTTCTCTGACCAAGAAGTGGATCGTGTCTTTTGGATTTGAAGAACCTTCTTTCACATTTTCTTTGGTTTCATCTAAGTCCAAGGATTTTATCAAGCACCTATCTACTAACCCTCTGTCATTAAAGCCTTACAGTGATCTGCCGCTAAACACTAACACCCATAAACAATCCCCCTTAACACTGTCAGTAAGCAAGCAGTTCTCCTGGAGATCTTGCAATCTGCAGTACTGCTTGATCACATAACGAGGCGCTGCTACACCAAAAACTGTCTCTCTCAGTGGGTTGTATCCCCAGCTTTCACCAACTCTAAAATAATGTGATCAGCACAGGCCCAAAACTGTTTACATTAAAAAACATAAGGTAAAATAAGATCTTCAATAGATAATTAGTGATAGAAAACTAAAGGTGAATTTTACCTAATTCAAATTTCTCTCAGAAATACCCTACTGTTACTGGATAAATGCATACATTTCTGCTATTAGGTTCTCTTAAAAGTCTTTCCCTAAGAGCCTTGTATATTAAGTAATACTCAGTTTCTGTGAGTTTTCCAATTAAAAAAGTTGCTGGCAAAAAGCTGAAATGTGGTAATATATTTCCTTATTAAACCATACCTTCAGGTACTGAAGTAAAATAAATGAGTTTGCATATGCAGCAGTTTGTAATTACAAACTCAGCAGTGCATACCAAATAACCCATTAATGTCCATGGACAGGGACTAGAACACAACTGAGCAAATGTAAAGTGAAGGGCTACAACTTCTAAAGCATTGTGGCCCAAAAACAAAAAAAGGAAGGTATTTTACAAGTATCCTGCTACAAATAAATGTATTTGTAAGGAGAATAAAAGATCCTGCGAAAATACTGACCAAAAGCTTTTATGTTCTCCATCTTGCAGTTTCATAAGTATGAAAACACAAATTCCTAATAAACAACTCATATTTACAAAATTGAAAGATCCCAACACAAAAAAAAGGACTTAACGCAAGTGTGAACTATAAAGATCAAATAAGCATAGCAACGTAACTGATTTGATTTTGCAGTGGTAAAAAAAGTCTAAAAAAATACTAAAAGACAGTAGAAAAATCAGTAAGTCAGAATTAATATGGAAGAAAAAGGGTCCAACAATGTGTAAAAATAAATTACTTGTGTTTTCCATATAAGGAAAGGGATACTGATACACGGAAACTAATAAATCATGAAAGGATGAAACAAGATCATAAGCAGATGATATAATTAAGTAAAGGAATTGTCATCAATTTTTCTGAGAAGCCTAAGGCAAAATACCAAAAGCTGAGACAAATGCTTTTGTGATTAGGAAAAAATAAATTAACTCTCTTAATTACAACTTAAATTTAAATAAAATAAACATAAGCTCAGAGGAGGCATGATACATACTATGCTACCAACCAAATTAGACTGATGATGATGAGTCCATCATTAAGGCCTTGCCACTGTGTATTAAGTACACAAGGTTTGAAGCACAACAGGAAAGGTAGGAGGTAATGAAAATCTACAGCTTCCACATCTTTTACTCTCATCTTGCCTGTTACTCTTGTCTGGTCTATTCCTATCAGAAACAAAGCATGTCTGACCTCATCCACCACCA
The DNA here is from genome assembly GCA_013396655.1 of Campylorhamphus procurvoides. Lineage (NCBI taxonomy): Eukaryota > Metazoa > Chordata > Aves > Passeriformes > Dendrocolaptidae > Campylorhamphus > Campylorhamphus procurvoides. The sequence goes on from WBMV01001030.1 coordinate 224,721, forward strand.
GAAATAATTCTTTAATGTGTTTTTAGCCACTGTTCCAGTTCCTTCAGCTTCACTTAACTCACCTACTTCTTAACTTATATTTTAATTAAGAGATTTTTTCCTAACCTAGATAATTTTACCTGAAATGAGAAACAGCACAAGCAGACCAACAAGTTAATCTGAGGAAACAGTAACCTGTTTCCCTGACTCAGCTAAGTCAAAAGAAAAGGTACACCCAAGGCCAGCTATGACAGTCTCCTTCATTTCTTCCTGGATTCCCATTACACCAATTATTAATATATTTGTTTTATTTCAACTGCTAAAACTTAAATGTTTAACCTATCATATCCAAGACTTACTAAACTTTTCTAATATATTTACCATTAGCTTAATCCCAGCCAAGATGCAGAAGCTACTTCATATTTACATCCTTTTCCACCTTTACTCTGCTGAAGAACTGTAGAATAGTTTTGTTTGAAGCAAAACAAAACTAGCAATGGACACAAGAGGGGTTGACCGCAGGGAGTAAAGCATGCAGTATACTCCCATACATTACAGAAATTTTAACTATTAAGAAATGCCTGTATAATATTTTTATGTTCTGATATTAGAACCAAAAATTTCTTAACTAAGTGCTTGTAATGTAAAGTATGACTTTGTGACAGGTCAGTCTTCACTGAGAACAGCACATCCAGAGAACAGAATCCCATTAAAAAGTGTTAAATGCACACAAAGACAATTCAGCTCTTGCTATATTGATCTTACCAGAAGAAGAGCTATGACATAGAAGGGGAAAAAGAACAGTTCTGAAACTACACACGCTATAACTGCTAAAACCTGTTTTTCATACTTAACTGTAACTTCCAGGCCAGCGATCTAACTAATTTATCTAAAAAAGAAAAGGAGTTAGCAGATCTGGAAAAAGGATATGGACAGCCTGCTGACCCTGCCACAGACGCATTTTTCCTTCTTTCTATTCACCATAGCTATAGAGTTTCAAACACAAGCTTTAGAAAAATCTCTGATTTTCAGCATCTTCCAGCAAGAAGGTTATCCCATTAGGGTAACAGTTTACTGAGGACTGTTAACAAGCAATATTTAGAAAGTCAAGTAAAGAAGCAATTAATACAAATGTTTTGAACATTTAAAAACATTATTCTGATGAACATTTAACAACATTGGTGAACTGAAAGCATACAGTCAGTCAGTAATTCCATTAAGAAATAAATGCATTCATGAATGTATTAATTCCTGTGCTTCCTTCTTAGATGCCAGAACTCTGTGGTATTCAGAAACTCAAAAGTTTGATTTTTTGCCAAAATCAAGGAGGGTACTTGGTAAAATCCCTCTTCAGAAAAGAACACATTTGCAGGGGTAACCCATTTCAACTTGCATATGCAACATGTAAGAAACTGGACACATAATAATGGACTAATTAATACAGTGTTGCAGACTTGATGTCTAGACAAGATAAGACATTTCAAGAATCCCTGCTACTCGTGCTCATAAAGGAAGAAGAAAGAGATAGCCTTCTTTGCAACAATGATGATGAATAGCTCCAATTGTGAATTTAACACCAGGGACCTATTTGTCATCACTTCCAAAAAAAATACCACACTTCAGCACATTACACACTAAAAGCATAAGTTGATCCTTAACTACATCAAAACAGAAACTAAACAACCCCTAAACAATACTTCAATGCATATTGCATGCTATTAAATGCAAAAATATTAAAAAGTGAATGAAATGGTTACATTAGTAAACTGTAGAGATTCGTTGATCATGACATTCCACACACACTTCTCTGCTACACTGTTTTCCAGTGCGCAGACCAATCTTTTAAGCATCTATTTAATGGGGTTCTACCTCACTGTGCCCAGACAAATATTCAGAAAACATACAACAACTTATTTCAAAATTATAAACGGAGAGAAAAGAGAGACAGGTATGTTCAAAGGTCTAAGGAAACACCTAGCTTCAAAAACCCCAAACAATAAAAAAACCACACCAACCCAAAAAGCTAATTACCTCACTATTTAATTTTTTAAATACTCTCCAGAGCTTCTTATTACAAACAGAACATTTTAAAAAAATCAGGGATGAAGACCTAACTTAATGGGATATATTAGAATATGAACCACATGTTAACGCTGCAGAATTTTCATTCAGTGGAAAGACTGAAAAGACTATACATCTGGATGGAAGGGAACAGTTTTCCCAGTACCCGTCATGCAAAAATTATAGGAAAAATCTTCCAACCACAATGTGACAGAGCCAGAGTGTTCAGGGACATCAGCCCTTCCCTGAGAACAGCTGAGCCCACGCCCAGCACAGCAGGTCCCAAAAGCTGGGAACCACAGCAAGGAACTGGGATTTTGTGGTTCAAGAGTGGGGACAGGAAGCTGTCAAGAGAAGCAGTAAGCAGAAACCATGCCCTTGGTGGAAAGTAAGCATGTTCTGGACTGTGATGGCAACTGAGTCAGAAGACAGAACAGTGAAACACTGAAATAGGCTGCCCACAGATACAGTGAAGTCCCCTTCATTGGAAATATGCAGTACTCAATTTAATTGACAGAGCCCTGAACAACCTGATCTAAAGCCCTTTATCAAGAGTAGATTGCATCAGGTGAGGTCCCATCCAACCAGGATGTTTCCAAGATACTGTCACTATGCCTGTTCTTTCAAAGATGAGACCAGAAATGTCTAGGATCTGTGGTCCCCACTCAGAAATGTTTTCAAGCACCCACGCATCTTCAACCATGGTTTACCTTTCCAAGTAATACTGGCACACTTCAATTTAAATACAAGCTTTGTAGTTTTTCTAGTTTGGGAGTGACACAGTTCTTGGCTGTTTAAACAGTGTCTGGATTTTTCCAAGCATTTATCTGCGAGTAGAACTTTTAGTCTCCTCTCTTTATGTCAGCTTCAGTTTATATTTGCAAAGCAAGTGCAGACTCTTAAAAGATAGTCACTATATAGGAAACAGCAATGAGCACTTGGTTTGACACTTTTTGCCCTGTCATAATCAGCACATAAAGCTTCATTTTTCTTCAAATGGCATGACTGTACATGAATGCTTGCAGTAAGTCCCCTGTCAAACAAATCATATACAAATATTTTCTTGATGAGTCAAAGTGATCGTTTAAAATGACAATTCATTTAAAATTCTGAAATTGGGAATTGTATTACTGTAGCTTAGAAAAAAGGCAGAGGGAACTTTGCAAAAGAGTGATATGAGGGATACACAAGATACAGAGATGGCCTTATTTAAACAGAACACCTATATGAATATTTCAATTGCTCACATGATTCTTTGTTTGATTTTATTAAAAGAAATAGCAGACTATCACAAGTTGTCATCCCTTTCCCACCTAGGGCATCAAGCTGCCCATTCCTCTGCTATACAGCAACAAATTTGTTCATTGCAACACCGTGCGTGTTATGTCAGCAGTTTTATGCCTCTGGGTTTGCCTGAAATAGTACCATACCATGAAGTAAAAGTACATATTTGGAAAATATAGCTCTTTTTCCTGGTTGGAGCCTTGGATACAGATACTGTGGAGAAAATAAAGCAAAGAGGGCTTTATCAGGAGTTTGGAACATCATGAATACCTGGCAATCAAGCTGAGAATGAGTATGAACGGAAACGCAAACATCACTAGATCTGGTGCTCCAAGACAAAACAGAAAAACATGGGAGACAGAAGTAGAAGAGGTCCAATGGGTCAAGCCTTCTAATCAAGCCTCACTTCCTCAAACACTAGCTGAACCCTCTCCAATTCTTTGACACATACCCAGTGGCACAAGGCCTGTCTTGTGCCTCTCTTACATTACTTAAGTAGCCTAATAGCTGTCCAGCGTATACTGAAAAACAACTGTTTTTCATTTTTAAATAGTCATGAGTTTATGCATTTATGCCTGATCTAGGCCATGTACGAGCCTATGATCAGACACACAGGGATAAACCAGTGGCATTTACAGCGTGCTCTGGTCAAGTCCATCCCAGGCAGACCCAGCACACGTGGAAGGCCATGCTCACCAGGAATATGATTATGCAAAGCCAATATTAAAAGAAGAAAAAACTCAAACTATTGAGGAGAAAGCTATTTTTCAAGTGTCAATAAAAAGGAACAGTGTTACAGCACAGGAAACAGGCTCGCAGGCAATAGATCAAAGGCCACTGGAATTAAGATGGAAAATGAAGACCTAGAATAAGCTTATCTCAAACAGGACAAGAAACCTATTTACTTGAACGTTGTTATTATGAGATAAACATGAGGGGAAAAAGTGATCTGTATTTCTCCTTCACCCATCCCAGGCATACACTAAAACCACTGTAAATCATAGTTTGAAGAAAGTAATCTCTTTCTCCTACCCAAATTATAAACTTTAAATGCAATTTACAGAGTTCAACACAGTTCTGTTTACATCAGAAAGATCAAGTCAGAAAAATCTCCAAACTCTCCAATTAAAGTAATAAAAATTAGAAACAAAGCACTTTCAGTTGTTTACAACAAATTAAACTAAAGGTCATTGTAGATAATTTCCTTACTGTGAGATAACATGATAAAAACTAGTACATGAAAAACTTCCACTGAACCACCTCAAAATCTCAGTGTTCCAAGAGCGATAGAAGTCTTGTTTTGTATTAAATCAATTCCTGGTACCGAACACAAAAGAGAAAAAAAATACAGATTTTGAATACAATAACCCCCTCTCATCTATCTGTATCTCAATACAAAACACTGTTGTCAGAGCAAAATTTGATGGTTCTTAATATTCGGAGAATGCCAAAGGCACTGAGGTTCAAAGCTAATTTAAAAAAAAAAACCCAGAACAAATACAAAACCCCAACAACACCCACACAAATCACAACTACAAAAATAAACCCATCCAAACAAATACAAACACACAAAACAACAGGTAGCTTCTGGTGCTCAATCTCAAACTGTGTATGTTTAAGTGAAGGAAATTACACTGTAAAATTGATTTTTGATAATTTGATCTCACATGAAACTGTAATTTTTAATTATACTTGAAATTATGTGTATTATATTTGGGTTTAAAACAATTATTCAAAGAAGCAGTCATTGTCTTAGCTTGAAAACCAGCAGCTGTATGTAACTCACAGAAAGCTACCAGCAATTTCCACATGCAGATAAATGCCATGGTTCTTCAGAATCAAATAGTCGGAGATGTTTTCATCACATCATCTCAGGAAATCAAATTACATTCATATTATACTCCAAGAAGAAGGAAAAAATAAATCAAGATAATTCTAGCAGAGTAAACCATTACTGTATTATGACAAAATGCCAAGAGGACTCACCTGTTCAATCTCCTTTGTCTTAGTTGCAATTGCTTTTGAGCGGCCAAGAAGCTGGCTGTCCTCGTACAATTCCGTACTATCCGTTATATTTGCTTCTGCTTCCTCTGTTTGTTCAATGTATAATGGAGCAGAAGATCCAGCCTTAAAACAACACCAAACAATAAACTCAATTTTGGGAGCAAAATAAAAACCTCAGTGGGAGGAAAAAAATAAAATTCCAAATAGAGTCATCAGTTAGATACCAGTTTGCTCATCAAAGCTATGAGCAAAGTATTATTGCTACAATCCTAACAGGTACAGAAATAGGAATCTCAAACTAGTAGAAAACATGACACCATAAAAACCCCTGTGACTCAGTCTTAACTGGGTAAAGGCAATGATGTAAGATAACTTTTACCTGCACATCTAACTAAGAAGAAATTGGTATATGTGATATTTGTAACACCTGATAGCAAGAAAAATTCACAATGAAAGTCTGATTAGTTTTGTGGGCAAAGATAAAAGTAACAAGAACAAAAGTAAATAGGCATCAACAAAATTAAAACGCTGTCAGAAAGAACTCTTGAAGCATTCAGGACCACAGGTCTAATATTAAAGGAATAGTGATAACTAATGCATAGCAAAAGCAAACGTGATTAGAGAATTTCTTATAACATGAAAAATTACACTGAAGTAGTGTAATTGTATAAACTTCCCTCTAACACAGAAATTAAAAGAGTATCCTTATGCCAAAGGAAACAGACTCCAACTGCAAGGAGTCTGTATAGAAGATGTAGTAATTTACTTTTAGAGCATTATGTAAATCCAGTATTATGGAACAGATTTGTGGAGTAGTAAAATATTTTATAAAAAAAATCGGATTTAAGAACTGAAGAAGATCAATAAAACTACTTTCTATTATTCAACAATACAGGTGAAGAATCTTAAGACTTAACCAATGTCAAAGAGAAAAGCATTAGACAGAAAAAGACCGAAAAAAATTTAAGTGCTCCTGTGAGCACTTGAGCAAATCTTAGCAGCAAAACAAACCATTAACATTGCATCCCAAATCTTGCTACCACAGTAAATAATGAAATGCCTGAGTGAGTAAAGGCTACTAAAAAGTTCAGTGCAACATAAAGCTCGACTATTAAGCACTACATAAGATAAACTAAACAAAGTTAAAAACTCTTGCAATTCAAACATGACAGCCTACTAATCAAGGTGAGAAGTATCCTTTCTTTAGAACTCAGAATGAGATCCCTCACCTCCTTCATTAGCATTTCTATAGCCCACTTTCTTAGTCAATAAATCATCTTAGGCTGTGCCATAATCAAACACTGCTTCATTTTCATTCTTTATTTTTAATCTTTTTGCCACTGCAATTTTTTCTGAGGCACAGAGGAAGCTTTAAACAACGCTTCTCCATATGGCCCACTCTTCTTTCCTCCCTTGCATTACCTTCCCCTCATCAAGAACAGGAGTGATATTTCTCTTCACTGCAACTTTCCTGAACCTCTCAGAAATGTCCATCCATATGTTCTCCTCCATATAGCACTCATCTCTGGATCAGTTGTAGCTTTTTCTTTACTTAACCCTACCCCTTTTTTCTTTTTGTTTATTCCAATTGCTTTTTCCATTTTTTTTTATCCAACTAGATCTTCCTGACCAGTATCGAGGAGTTATTCCTGCACTCATCCATTATTACATCAATGGGCAGGACTTAAAAGTTCAGATAAATATGGATCTGGTCAGTTTATTTCTCTAACCTAGCCCTGATATTCCACAAGCATGAAATAGGGGGGGAAATGTGATGCTTCACAAGATGTTTTCATTTTCCCCTCAAATTATATACAAAGAAAAAAAATAAACCCATTAACTGTAAAGTTTAAGACATATGACCTTGTAAAGCAGGTCCTGCTTTGTTTTTCTAAGAGTGCCTCTCAAATTGAAGCCAAGTGAAAGTCAAAGAGCAAATTATTACAGAATTAAAACATAAATTTTACATTACATGACTTATGGCTTGTTTTAAATGACAAATATATATTCCACTAAAATAACAGAATCCAAAAAAGACACCCTATCCAAGAGTAGCATAACAAAACAATAGCTGAGAAGGGCTATAAGGACACTTCAATACAACCAGGGGTAGAAGACAAAAAGGGATGAGAACAGATGGGAAAAGACTAGCAAATAATTAAGGTTGATTATTAGTGAAATAAGGTTCTGGATAAAACAAATAGTATCTACCCACTGCAATATCAAGGTAAAAGCTTAATTTTTAATACAGAGGACTGCTTTCTGAAAAAGAATACATGACATGGTAGGCTGACATGGCATAAAACTGAACTCAATAAACCAGAGCTTCATTTCTAAGTCTTTATGTTTTACACATACACTCATGTTTTGATTCAGAAGCCCCTTGGTAATTTTAAGGGGTTCAGTAGACACACAGACCTACACTGCTACAAGAGTTCCTTGGAGAATTCCTGGGAGAGCTGAAGCCTCACTGTGTTGTAGCTCAACATGAATTCAAATTATACTAACAAAATGCACTCTGGCTTTGTGTATTTTTTCAAAATAAATAAATCTCAAAGCTTTAGTCTCCCTCTCACTCTCTTTCAACAAATACTTAATAGCATAAGCAGAAAAATTCAGGGATATATAACAAAATGTGCCTTTCAGAAGAGTACAGAAAAACAAGAGCCTATTGTTGTAACATTTTAGAATAAGTGGATTAATAATCATATCTTACATCATATTCTGTAATTTCAGGTAAATTGCTTTCCTCAGCCTTCTCTGACTTTTCAGCTGCCCACTTGCTTGCAGCTTCTGCAAGTTCCTTTTCTGATAGTCTGTTGCTCTTCTCCAAAGCCTGTACAAAAACATTATAGTCAAGATTTAACATCAAATACACTTACACACAGCAAAATACCTTCAAAATCAAAATAAACAGTTATTCAGATCCCTAAAATATTTTAACATAGGAAATAAGAAAGTAGAAATTATTTCATTTGCTGACTGATTTCTTTAAAAAGAAAAGTAGGTGGGGGAGAGAGTAGATAATAAAGCAATAAAGGGAGAAGAGAAAAAAAACAACAAATCAACAATGAAGTTTAGTAGACTGCTAAAAAAAACCCATACTTTCAGAATGTCTCGCTAAATTCTCAGGTCAGACATAACAAAAAAATTATTTGAGACCAGTTGGGCGCTAAAAAAAGCCAGATACAACTGTGGAGATCCAATAACTAATGTGATTTTCAGGCATAAGAGGCTGTAACAAATTTAAACTAAACTATTAAATACTAGGTAGGATATACAATCTAAACTAATTAGGGACAAAAAGTATTCTATACATACATTAAGTGATCAGAGCTCATTCCATTAGAAGTCATTATTTTTTATTGGGCAGGGGGAACACTGATCATTTATAATAGTCTGTCCTGGCTTTATGGCCTTTCAATCTACCTTTTCATATGGAAATTCTCATATAAATATTATTTAAAAATTGATTGCTCTCTAAGAATACTATTTGATTTTTACTATCAGAGCAGCAAACAGACAATGACAAATACCAGTTTAGGAATAGTTTTATAAATCTTGTCATCACTATGTGAGTATTTAATTTGAATCACCTGTATGTATAGAAACATCCACCCAAGAATCTATACCATACCACTCTAGCATTAAAAACTGCAATACTAAGATGGATAGCTAAAAAAAAGATACAAAACTCCTCCTGACTGAAAAGACTATGACAATTTCTATTCAATGACTGTTTCATCTTAGGAAACAGGTAGACAAAAAACAGCAAACAAAAACCCAAATGAAAAAAAACAAAACATAACACTCCCCTTCTTATCATTCGTTCATTCTAATTTATAAAAATGGCCAGTGAAAGCAAATATTATGACCTGTATCAAGACTGCTCTGCCTTCAGACATTTTTGGTTTATCTCAAGTAAAGTACTAAATATCTCTTTGTGCTGTAGTATGGCATAAGTACCTAATTCACTGAACCGTTACAGCATTCTGTGTCATTAAGACACCATCTTTATCTGAATCCAGAAGAGAAGTGCAACACAATGTTCCAACAGGAATCCCTGTTTTCTACACCTGCAAATTACAGAATTACAACCAGTGAAGTCAAAGTTCAATATGCAGGGGAATATAATAGCAAGGAATAATATAATGCAAAAAATAGCTAGCCTGGCCCACCTTACCAAACTATACAATTATTCTTACGCTAGTCTCACCTAAACCTAACTGCTGCCAAGTCTTTTTCCTTCAGTGTTCCTATTTCCCATAGTATGCCTGACTTCTGTCTTTACCCTGGCTTTTCCCTAGCTGCCAGAAAATCTCATACTGTGGTTCTATTATGAATCTCTCCCTTTTCTAAAGCATAGCTCTGTCCAGTACTAACAAAAAGACCAGTATCTTCATAAACAACAGTCAGCTTTGCATGAAATGAAGATAAACAAAATCTCACATGACCTACTATATTTCCACAAACCATAAAAAGAACCCAACCATTCTAGTATCCAGTGGAATACAGAAAAAATCTGTTTAATTTAATCTCACTAAATTTAATTCTCTAGGTTGAATGTCAATAAATACGTATTAAATCCTGGGTGAATTTTATGTAATAAAGTAATGGTATTTCCACATGTACACTACAACCGAAGAGAAAGAACAGGACATATTTCTCAGCTGAAAATGTCTGCAGCTACTTAGGCTGCAAACTTGCAAGAAATGACCAACATAGTATACCTTGTAAAAAACCCAAACTGCATCCCTCCCCATACTCAAAATACTGCCTGCCTCAAAACAGAAGGTTTTTGGTTGTGGTTTTTTTTCTTTTCTACCTCGTGGATAACATAGAACAGTAAAAACCTGTCACTTTGCTGGGAAGCTTTCCCTGTCTCATACATCTGCCTTTTGCTCTAAATATGTTTGATACAGCCTTCAAGGCTTATGGTCCAGACTGCTATTAAAGAAAAACACAAAAGATTTCATGCCATAGCCAATTAAACAGGTGGCTAATATCAGATAACATCAACATGCCTGAAGTCACATGCATGAATATGTGAAAAATTAATTATAAGATAGATAAGAATACCTTTTCAGATTTTCAAATAGATACTATAGTAAAAAAGGTATTGCTGTGGAAACATATACATTTGTAAGTATTTCAAGGCTAAATTAAACTTAGAGCATTGAAATGCTTAGAGCTGATTCCTACAGGCTCTACTGACACAGGATAGTACATCTCAAGCAGATGTGGGGACTTCAAGAGAAAAGTAATAAATGGTCACAGAAGCATTTCCACTTCTACAGCTTATGCATACCCAATAAATATTTGTGTTGTCTGTGAAATGACTTCCATCAAACAGAAAGTTTCATTTCATGTAGCCTATATCAGATACGCATATATATGCAAACTGCTGGCAAAAAAAACCCAACAATGTATATAGATCAGTATATATCAGACTTGAGTGAAAAAAGCAGAACATTTACAGATGCCTTATAGTTCAAGCTCACACTACATATTAACACATGAGTAAGAGATTTTGTAATGCCTCCTTGTTTATATTAAGCAAGAATTTGATATTAAGCTGCAGTATGCTGAGTGTAAGCAAAATACGTGAATTAATTATAAAGTTTATTTTATGATCTAAATCAGTGTAACTTGCGTGTAATAGCTTTTATCTTACTTTCCCTACTTACATCACTGAAAATGTATCACTTACCTCCCCCCTTAAAGACACTGGCAATTACCTAGCACAGCAGTTCTGAAAGAGCTGCATAAAGGATAAGTACTTAGAATGAAATAACACAATCAAACTATGATTTTTTCCCCCACCTCACTATTTTCTTCAGTGTCTCCTTCTCACAACCAAAAGTAGCCTCTTTTTTCTTTTTCTGTATAAGCATTCCACTGCTTTTATTAAAAAACCCTCAAGAACTGAGGGAGTGCACCATGTTACTTAGGGAAAGTGCTATTTTAATTGGACCTTTTTAGTTTTAAATATCATGTGTTGTTTCTTTACTCCTCATTAAAGTATTTCTCAACAATTTACAGAAAATACTCCTGTGGAAGTGTTAATTTTTAACTACAGATATAATTTGCAGAGAAGCTGTCTGTGACGTGAAAATTATTTTGCTGCCACAGGACAGCCAAAACAGTATTGAATGCTCATTGTTTATTATTGTTTATTAGCTTGTCCATTTACCTAATTAGCAAGATTACATACTTGGTGCTCAGCCCACAAGATTTGATGAGAACTAAAACAGCATCAGTAAAAACATACAGTGACATTTAACAAACTACCTTGCAATGCAGTTCCCTTGCTTCTCTGCTATTTACATTATCTTCCCAGTCAGACACTTTACACACTGTTTCCAAATCCGGTCACATCTTAGGAATCACTGAAGGATGAAGTTCAGTGCAAATACAGGCTTGTCCAACTGATTTGTTGCTCCTAAAAACCACTTGACCATTTTTTCTCCTTGCCATTCCTATTCTAGCACAACCTCAACTTTAAAAAACAATTGTAAATACATACAAAACTTCCTTTTTCCTAAAATGAGGCAGTGAATACCGAATAATAAGGTCTGTTAGTGCCATCATTAGATACACAGCATAGCACCTTCCTACCAGGCAAGGGAAAGCTATCTTCTGGTGGATTGCAGTGCAATCCAAGATGCTCCCTTCCTTAACAGCTGCACACAGTACCTCCTTCAAACTGAGTGGGAAAATCCAACAATGAGTGACCTGAAATCATAGCAAGAAGGACTCGAAAATTCACCTTTGATGCGGGTACTGCTGTGGACCCTGAAGGTGATGCATCTCTTGATGTTCTCAGTGTCCTCTCTTTACCTACAATTAAGGGAGGGAAAAAGACTGTGAAATTAAAGATACACATTGTAAATATGCTTACTGGCTTAGAAAAATTGCAGTGAAATTTGCTCAAGTCAGACATGAATCTTCTTGCTCTCTACAACTACCTGACGACAGGAGGTTGTAGCAAGACGGGAATTGGTCTCTTCTCCCAGGCAAAGAGCAACAGGATAAGAGGAAATGGCCTCAAGCTGCACCAGGGGAGGTTCAGGGTGGAGATAAAGAAGAATTTTTTCACTGAAAGTGTGGTTACGCATTTGAACAGACTGCTCTGAGAGACGGTGGACTCAATGTCCCTGGAAGTGTTCAAGAAATTAGGACACAGCACTTAGTTTTATGGTTTAATTGACAAGGTGGTGTTTGGTCAAAGGTTGGACTCAATGATCTAGGAGGTCTTTTCCAAGCTTAATGATTCTATGAAATCTACACACTCCACCATCTGATAAATATTGGTAACACTTCACTCTCTTCACAAGGAGAGAAAATACACAGTTGTGTCATTTCACACATTTAGGAAAACCCACTATCTTTTTTTTCATCATTAACAGAAAGGGTGTATTAATATGATTCAGCAAGATGATGTGGTTTCACTTTTTAATATTCATGTAACAATACAAACAGGTAAAATATTAAAACCCTAGTCAATCATTCCACAAAACCAGGCAGTGTAGGAACTGGTTTAGCAGGCCACCATACGTTGAAAAGCCCTGCCATGGGAAACAGTCCTGTATTGTATCAGCCACAGGCTAGATGCTCTTTGTATGATCAGTGTTTTTCTTGTAAAAGTTACAATTGGCAAAATGTCAAATCAAATTCACTATGCTAATCACAGTCTGTGCACGGTCTTGCCACAGACCCCTTTCAGGCAGCCCACAGCAGCAGAAGTGGCTGCAGTGTAAACAACTTGTTTCCAAGCTGTGGTCCACAGATTACATCTAAGGGATCTGCAAAAGGCAAATACAAAAAGCAAACATGTTGTCAGTAGGCCTAAATTAACTAGACTATTCACACTGGAAAATGGTTGACTGCTCACAAATAAAATACAATATAAACTTACCTTGGTTTCCATTAAACTTTTATCAATAAAATTAATAAAGAGATGAATTAAAATGCCTATTAAACACTTAAAAATTGGGATACAAATTATTTTAGTAGTACTATAAACATGATTGTTCATTATGGCTTTAATTCAATGAGTTAAAGCAATAAAGAGCAGACATGGCACCTCCCTTCTAAGAGCTGAGCTATTTTCCCTTTTTTTACTCAATGCCATAAAATAATAGTGAATCGTGCTATGTATTTTAAAATACCTATATAAAAATGTAAGGAAAATGTGACTCTCTTGTCACATTTTCATACCTTCCCTACAGTGTAGACTTAATACTAAGCAAAGATCAAAACCATGCACACTGTTGCAGGCAAGTGAATTACTGCTATGATGTTGAAGGCCTACTAATCCATGCAAAACTCTTCACGCTACTGATGGGTCATTCAAAAATGCTAATGAAAACAGGTGGGAAAGTTACTCTGGCAAAAGCAAACATTCTAAATTGCACTTTAAACCTCAGTTTGAAGAGGATGCTGAACAGAGAGCATACTGAAAAACACAGCAATCAGCCTTATCTGCAAATGTCTAGTAGATATAAATTGATCTTTAACAGAAAAAAGCTTTTCAACAAGAAATAGCAAATAAAAAAAATATGAAAAATAAAAAGTTCCCATAAATACAAAGTATATGTCAAAACCAAGAAGGTAGAAATAATCATGTCTTTAATTTGTCACACTCCTCAAAGCACAGAACATCTCCTCTGTTACCACTAAGTAACCCCGAAGTTCTGCTCCTGTGATACCTGCTTTCCAGCCTCATGGCTGAGCCACCTCCTTTTAAATTTACAGACTAACTCAGCCTCCCATATGCTTCCTTTATCAGACTGGATTCCTTAAAGATTATCTCAGCTGACTGGTCTGTATGTTTGCACCTGAACAGATGAAATGAGAAGAAACGATACAAGCGGCAGTATTCAAAGCTATGCAGAGATAAAAACCATAATTTAATTTGGAGACATTACTAGGCCATTTTTACTGAATGTATGTGGCTATCTTGAACCCAAAGTCCTGTAAAGTTAAACATGACACTTTCCAAGCACCTCTATTTGTCTTCCTGCATCTCCTCTGCACACCACCCTACACACCTCTTACTTCCTGGCCCAGTGAAGGAATACCACTGTGCTACTCTCCATGCTTTCCCATCACAGTTGAATGCCTGTCCTTTCCATTAGCCCTTTCCCCCCCTTTACTAAGTTTATTCATGTTCACCCAGTTTTCTTTTTTTAAATATGGTATTTATCCTAATGTATGAAGGACTGTAGAACATGGGACATTCCTTCTTCAGTGGAAATCATGAGGCCAAACCAATTCAGACAGCATGATTTTAAAGAGTATTATGACCTTTTTAAAAGATGCCATATTGCAAGCTCCACAAGAAATAGTATATACTTTGCATGTTGTAAATCCATTTAAGTACTGACTAAAATGTACTGCTGACATATATGAGGTATGTCCCACTTTATGTTCCTTTTAGATATGTAATATATGAGCTTACCTAAAGCAAATCACATTCAAAAATGATTCAGTATTATTTAAGCCATTTATACTTTGTGAATAGGCCCTTTTAGTTCAGTCATCTAGAGGAACAATTTTGTAGTACTATTCTCCAGGGACAGACAGTTATAAAGAAACAGTCCTCTGCACAAGTATTCTAGACTCTTAAAACTATTTGAAAGTGATTGGGAGAAATGTTTAACCATGCAATTGGAAAAAAATAGCAAAACCTACACACCTAGTTGTAAGCTCCTCTCTTGATCAGCATCTTTTCTGGTTTGTGAAAATGTCTGCTGCTACTTCACTACCTCCACTACTGTCTCAGTAATTCTGACAATATACTATATATCTACACTTATGTCATCAAAGTCAGCTCAAAATTTTATATGGCTTTCTCACAACATTGTTTTGCTGTTGCTAGTAATTATAAGCTGCATATCTACAACACTTCTACAAATGTAGCAAAATATATTTTCCTCTTTTTCTCTTACACTTAGAGAAATTTACGTTCACTGAGTACTCCTACAAAATGTTAACAGAATTGCAACAACCAAATAGAAAGATCCTCTGTGTTCTACAAGGAGCGAAAATTGAAATAATTTCTCAATATTTAAACAATGTTAACTAAACTAAAAAGATCTTTTTTTGGCAAGAAATGCTACATAATGGTTCTCTGGAAATACAATGTGACTATCAGTGCATTAAAAAACCCCAAACTAATAATATTTAAAAAGCTGCCAAAGTGAACAGTAGGTTTGCCTAGTTCACTAGAAAGCATTTGCAGAAAGGGAAATCAAATCAGATTAATTTACGTAAGCAGTACAAACTGCAGTGACTAAGACTGTAGCATGATAAAAAGAGCACTTTTAACTTTTTTTTTCCCTAAAATCATTTAAATAGGAAAACCTCAAATATTTTCAGAATAGATGATTCATTACACTTCTGGAAAACATTAACAGCCAAGCTTTTAAAAGGCAGAATGCACACAGTATAGACTAAACTGAGATATGTTTCATACTTCTTTGAGGAAAGCGAGATTTGAGAGGATCTGCCAATGAGATGAAATTGGTTAAAAATGAATCAGCTTCAAAAGCCTAATAACACAGTTCTAAGAACATCTGGAAAAAACTCAACAAGCATGTTCTTTAATTTTGCTAATATTTTAATCCCTCTTTTCCCCTGGCTGCAGGAAGAAATGTCTTGATCTGCTATAAATGACAGCAAAGTTTCTTGTAAGGGAATCCAGTAAAGCACATAAAGAAGTAACAGAAGGATCTGATGCTACAAGGAACGTAAAATACTAGAAAAAGCTATACAGCTCAAACTCCCACAGTCAGGCTAGAGCTGCTAACGAAATAACACCTACAGTCTCCCACACGAAATACATAAGGGAACAGAAAGTACAATGAAACAGCCAGAGCAGACAACACATAGATGGTACAAAATGGCTAGGTTTTCCTTGTAAAAGAGAGCATGTAAAGAAAACGGGCTTATACAGTGAATTGCAGTTTCACCTCACTAACCAGTTCTCATCAATAATCCAGCATTACCTTGCTGAGAAGAAATATTTCTTTTATGTAAAGATGACATACTTCTGCTATGCTGATGGAAAGGATAGGCTTTGCTTCTTTCAGGAGAGTAGCTCCTGCTGCTGACACTAGAGCCAGATCGGCTGTGTGGAGAATCCCTTCGGCTCCCTGGCGATTCCCTGAAGAAAGGAGAGTCCCTCTTATGGGGGGATCGATCTCTCACATAATGAGAAGGATAGAAGCTTTTTCTTCTGAAGCCATCTCTGACATCCCTTGGAAGAAAACACAAAAATATAAGTTACTTGGTTATCCTTTCAATGTTTCTAGAACAGCACTAGAGGGTACAATGGTAACATTTTGTGCCTGGTAGATACAAATAGGTTAGCAGTCACCGGCAGAAAATGTCCAAAATCTTAAGCGTTGCGTGGGAATACTTCCCCACTTCATATAAATCATGTGACCTGGTCTCCAAGGAAGGCCTAAAGTTAAACCATTACATGTTGCTAAGAGTACTAGGTAATGAGTGAAAAAAAAGTAGAAAAAGCTTAAAAAAAAAAAAGAGAATTTTTTCAGATTTCATTGAATTATTTCATTGCTAAAAGCTAATTCCTTTCTATTTCTTGATAATATTGCTAAAATGTAAGAAAAAGACATTCAAGAAATGGGAGCTCTCCCAGTTGTTTTTTTCAGATTCAGTCCATTTCTCCTTGAAATTAAGCCTCAATTTACAACAGCTCAAAATGCATATGCAAATATTGCTCACAGTACTTGGCACTTTTCAGCTTTTTTTTTTTCTTATTTTCAAGGGACTATATCCCTCATTTGTTTTCACAGATATTGCTGTGGGAAATATCACTGAGGGATTTCAACTTATATGCAGCAAAGACAAAAAGAAATGTGCAGAACAACCATTCTCATGCCTATGTACCCACCCAGGGTCAAGCCTTGAATGAAAATATGAACATTTATACCTCCTAAAAATGTTTTTCACAGCACACAATATTAATTCTGTACTTTACTGTAAAACGTCCCAGATCCAACTGACTTTAAACCATAATGTAGCACACACAAAAACTTTCTACTAAATCTGGATATTGTTACTCCAGAGCATACTGCAAGCACATTGGTTACATATAAATTATATTAATATATATGTACTTGTAAAAGTAATCAAAAAAAAAGACAACCCAGTGTAATTTTGAACTTGTCCTAAAGAATCTCAGAGTTAACAAACACACAAGGCAACTTAATCTAGACTTGTCACATTTGTCTTGATCAGAAGACACATTGCTAAGAGAAAGAAGTACTTCTCAGCTTCTTCACAGCATTGCTACAAGTGAAGAAATTGCTACAAGTGGAAATAAAGACTTCATAGCATTTCTAGTAAATCAGAATGTATCTTATTTCACTATTCCTTTCTGTGTCTCATCATAGACCAATATTTTAAACAAGGGAATATCTCACAAAGACAACCAAAAATCTGACTCTCATTCCACACAATGTAGCTATAGCTAATTTTATGTTGGTGGAGAACAGGAAAAAAAGCTCGCTAGTGTATCATTCATATAGCATGTTACAGACACACATTTGTGACAGATGAAGTATTTCAGTGCGCCAAAGGTGTTTTGGACTACTGAAACTACAGAGGTAACACCACAAAACACAAATCCTATGATAATGATGTGTGTGATTTACCTTTTGGATGGAAAGCACGTCTGCACAAGTGGTTCTGCTTCAGAATGCAAACATCCCACAAGCAACATTAGGGTATTCTGCAGCAGAAAAGTCACTGAGATGGGTCATAGCCACTAAGACACCAATAATCCTTCAGCTGATTTCTCCAGTTCCAGATGGAATAAAATACCAAGAAAATAAATTCTCTATTTTGAAAATTTTCATACAAAGCTGAAGTATGAATGAATAGCCCTCAACCACCCTGGTTTTCAGTAAAATGCCTATGAAGCAGTCAACAGACCACAAGCCTTTTATAGGTATTGTATAACACAGAAATGCATTTTACAGGTCTGAATACCAAAATTGTGTTATAAAAAGAATAAATATTAATTTCCTCTCTAAACATCTTTTCTTCTATTTGTTGCAACACTTTCGTCTTCCTAAGCAAGCTAAGTGAGCAAACTTTTAAGGAGTTGCTAACTACTCCCCTATTTAACATCCTCTATTCAGTAACCATTGTATAGATATTTACATTAAAAAATTAATCACCCCAGAATATACAGAAGGACAATCCTCCTGCTTTCTTCAAAGGCCTAAGAGCAACGTGCCTGCCTCTGGATACTACTCTTTAGAAAACGTACAGATTAACAGGAGACTTTCTGAAAGGAAGTAACTGAAATTATCACAGACTGGGAAAACAAATTTAATGAAGAAACATTCAAAAGCTGTTGTCCATTTAAATTTAACAAATAGAAATTTAAATAAGCCAGGTAAGTTCTCAAACATATGAGATGACTCTGAAAACAGGGAACTAATGCTTTATCTACATTATGTGTATGAACATTTTATGTAGCAATAGACTTGAAGCAGAATTTCACATTTGAAGAATATTGTATTAGCTCAGTACTGAACTACTTTTTCTAGCTAAGTAGGGTTTATTTATTCATGAAAGAGCATATTAATCAAATATTATCAAGAATGAGTCAGGTACAGCCCATTTTTATTTCCATTTCCTTCTGAATCTCTTTTTAAGTAATGTTACTTATTTTAGAGCACAAGCTTTCTGGCAGAGCAGTACACTTTTATGTGCAAAACACATTTTTACAACCAAGCTATTAAGCTCTCGTATACAGAGAAGTTTATTATGGAACTGTTTACAGAGCCCCAGCTATCGCACACATATAATAAGTGCTCTAATATCCACACAGGAATTTTTAAAATATCATTGAAATATACTTTTAAGCAGGAAAACATTTGAAAGCCTCATTCTACTATAATATCCTGCACCATAAAATAGAATCTCTTTCAATTTCTGAATTTTCATTTCATCACTCCATGTTAATTCTAACTGGACCGTATCTCATACAGAACATTCAAACCATTAACAATATGCAATCTGTTTCAGACAGCATAGCAACAGCACAGTTATTTCTGATGTTTTCCATTAATGTAACAAACTACACTGAACAGAACAAAGTAAGTATTGTTTTACTTTTATTTTTTCCTTAAATACTTAAGCTAACATACACCTGCCATTTGTTAATGAAGGCCCCAATTCAGCAAAACAGTTAAGTACATGCTTCAGATTCCAACACATACTCAAAAGGTTTATTGAGCAAGGACAATATTTAATAGAGATGCAAAATTTTGTGCTTGGCTGTAACTTTAAAATAGAGCTACTGCCCTTAACAACAAATACAGGATTAATCCCTTTTACATAGCATCCCTGAAATATATACATTTTGTATTCATATTTCAAACTTAGTCCTGAAAGCAAAATTTTGTTCTCTCAGCAGCAATGCAACAGGAAGTAGCATAACTGTTAACCTCAATGAAACCTGACCCTGAAATTCTCACTAAGGCTGACAGTCTTGGATGAGCTCCTGAAATATTACAAGTAAACAGCCATACTCTGATATATCATTCATCAAGGGCAGCTGAGGGAAGAGCACAAGCCTGAGAGCTATTTCAGTTAACCATCAGCTCCAGTTTCCTCAAGGATAAAACACAATTACAGAATAGACAAAGGTACAGCTTTCTGCATAGCAGAAGACCAAGAGAATACAACACGGGAGATTTTCAGTCATCAAAAGAACAGAAACACTACTAACACTACTAAGCTATCACTACCACACTGGGTACTTCTGGTGTCATCCTTCCCTGCAAACCATTAAGCAGCAATGCTGTGGAAAACTGAGGGCTACAGGAAGTCCCATAGTTTACAAAAGGGAGTGATACAGCTTAAACTATGTGAAACATAGATTAACACAAACCAGTGTGTCAATCTTCTATTTTAAGAGCACATAAAAGTAAAATTAAATCACTTGCTAGTGGTGAAATGCCCAGAAATAGAGGAGTACTTCGGTACATGACAGCATGTCATATGCACTACAGGAAAAAGCTTTGTGGTAAGAAGAATCTTAGTGCGCTCTCACTGAATTCATGTTACCACGTAACTCTGTGCAATACCTTATGCTGACTGTTCTCTGGGACTTCTACATCCCAATACAGATGTTCATCTTTTCAACTAAAACATTAATCTACAACGTGGTCCAACCATACAGGACATAACTCTCACTTTTGACACTGAAATGAAGAGACTGGCAACAAAACAGAGAAACTGGAGGTTTTTCCAATAAGGTGAGTGCCATCTATGACCTAGATAAAAAACATCAACAGAGAAGTTCATGTGATCCCATCCATCTGAGAAAAATTATTGCTATTGTCAAAGGGGTTAAATATTCCATTTATAAGCTTGGGTTTAATTACTAACCTTGCCTAAAAGTAACTCATGCAATTTTTTAAATACAACACCAGACCTCAGTGCAAAGAAATAAAACAGATAAGATTTGAACTGAATTCTTAACTGAATATACTTTCTCTGTCTCATAATACACAGGCAAGAGGGAGGGGGGAAAAAAGTGAAACTAAAATAAGAACTCCTCTTGCCTTCCTTGTCAGAACACTGCAAGGGCTAACAGAGCTACCAACATGATACAGATTATATAGAAAACAATAAAATATACTACACCACTGATCTTTAAAAGAAGAGTCAGGAGCACCTCTACTTTTAATATCTTCAAAGTAAATGTAGATGGTGGAAGATTCCAGCCACCATCCTCTCCCCCAGAAACCATTTCATTTCTTTCTGAAGTATGCAGTACATGGTTGTGCAACAAACCAACAACCTACTCAGGTTCTGCTTTGGAGACTTATTATAATCTCTTGTTATTGCCCAAAGTTCCTGATGCAGATTTATCATAAGCTAAATTAATACCATGAATTACACCATCATAAATATAAGAAATTGCACCTGGTTCCAATGGCTTTCATTTGAACATGTGAAATGATGACAAGATTTCTTATGACAACTGGTTTTCAACATTTCATGACTAAGTGAGAAACTGCGGGACTTGTGACATTTGCATTTGCTTGAAATTAAATTAAGGTAACTAGGACTAGTCAATGAAATCTTATTAACAGCTTTTTGCATGAAGGCAAAAGGAAATAGGCATTGCAAAACACTGGTAAGTCCTGTGCAAAGAAGGGTAACGAGACATATCAAATGTACAAAAACATTAAAAATATATAAATGTTTCACAATTTTTATGATGCCTGTGGTACTACTGAAGCTATCTTATGCAAATGCCAAAACTTCACACTTATGCCACTTGTCCACCTCACTCAATATGAAAGCTACTCTTTTCATCTCCCACAACTACCACCACCTCCAGATGTCATGACAAATCAGAGAATAAAAACTAAGACAACTTGAATATTATAGCAACATTGGACAGAAATGTCTGTGTCCTTTAATGGAATCATAAAGCTGTGCACTTCAACTGCACTGGAAATCCCACTACCTTCCTCTTTATCCTTAGTAAAGAATACTTCCTTTTTACTGTCATTGATAATGTATTATTAGAATTGCTGGAAGATAAATCCACACGATAAAAATATATTTAACCTAAAACTCTCTATTATGTGACAGAGAGAAAATATGGTCAAGCATACAGATAAAAACAGAGAAACAAGTAAAAAAGAGTGCAGAAAAAAACATATATTAAAGTATCAAAGAATTAAGACCAAACAGTTTTATACAACTGTTTGCAGAATAAAGACAAAATATGTTAATTAGACAAATCAAGATCCAATTAGACAAAAAAATTGCATTCAAATGCATGTGATCTCGCTTTCTCTTCTTTTCAAAAACAAGGGCTTAGTAAGTCCCTGCAATTCCTCTACAATAGAAATAAATCAGAGTCTAAAGTTCCAGAGGGAATATTTGCTTTAAGTGATGGACTAAGTTACCATTCCTATAAACAGCTACAACACTTACAACTCCACTTTGAGCAGTATATCATCCCAGAAGAATCAAGCAGTTCAGATACCTAGCTCAAGGAATAAACCTCTCCCATATGATGACTCTATGCAGTAGCAGCTGAATCAATTCCTAAACTTCTATTTCAATATAAGCTTAAAACTGGAAAGAAGAGAGGCAGCACAATACGGTACCTTCAAGTACATTTTTTCCCCTTACGGTCTAACAAACCAGAAAAACGTGTCACCATTACTGCTTCTAGGCAAAGTTCTAATGGGACGGACCTGTCTAAGTAGGTGCTTGCACATTTACTGTCATACTGCCTCAGGCAGAGTCCAGCATACAGAAAAGAAATCTAAAACATTTCCCTTGGGTACTAAAGAACATTGGTATTCCTCAAAAGGAGATTTTCATTGAGGTTTTGAGTTTACTTTTTACTTCACAGTCAGCACATACAAGCAATTCAACATAGGCAAGCATTTGTCTTATATACAAACTAATTGCCAAAAAGAAAAATATTTTTGCACTTCGTTTTGGGGACATAAGTGAATTTTATCTTCAGCAAGCTATTATTCTTTGACCCAAAAGCTATCCTTACAACCCTTAAATAGAAGTCAGAAACCATGAAATAGCTGCTGGAGGAGCTCTTAAGCTTTTCATTGATGTGCCACAGAATGCTGATAGTTCATCGACACTTAAAAGAAAGCAACAAGTAGTGCACTTTAGTAGTAAATACTGATTTGATCAACCCTTGGGGTTGACTTTCTAAGATTATCAGTAAAAGGCTGCAAAAGGAAAGAGAAGTTGTGGAGCAGGTTTGTAAGAAGTAATACCTTATATTAGTAATACTGACACACAATACCCTTATTATATTTACTTCTCTTCTATTTCCAAATCTTTTCATGAGATCTATAAATCAGAAAAACACTCTGGTTTTCTCTATAACAGAAAAATGCTTCACAGAACTCTATGTTTTTATTCTTAAATTTAAGTGAGATTTGAAGCAATTAGGTCAAATAGGTTTCAGTTGCTTATTCACCAGAGTGATATGGGCTTCTGCACCGAAAATTTAAATAAAAGTTAGCAAAATACTGCTGCTTTTGAAATTCTCAATAGAAAAGACATTATACATATATGAAGGAAAAATTCATTATACATAATGAGATTTTCTTTATGTGATCTCATTCCTTTGTCATGTTTGTTCAAAAACAGAAAGCCTGAAGTTGACAGACATTTCCTCTTATAAATTATTCAGTCATGTAGCTTTATCTTTTTTGTTTTCCAGTTTGATTACAGTTTACAGTCTCTAAAATAATAAACATTAACATCTCCTGCCTCTTTTTGTAGGCCATTTTCCTATATATTACAAATAGTAGTTATTTGAACATATTTAATGCAAAGGCAAGCTACACTCGTTGGGTAAATTCCTTATTGGAAGTCCTTTTGCAACTTCTGTAACCCTTCAGCTATTTGAGTGATTTAATAACAGTTAATTTCAGAGCAAAGCTCCATGAGAAGTCATACTAATTGAAACCGGTGCTGCTACAATCTTGAACTTTGCAACCTTCCTAGCATCCATATTCCCACTTCATGCCTAACCTGGACTGATATTTTCTTTCAAGAAACTAAACTGGTAGATACTCTCTTATTGTTGTGGTGGCTTAGCACTCACGACCAACTCATGGAAATGTACAAACACCTGAAACAGAACCAGGGAGAGGGGAAGGACTGTAATGGCACCCACTTAGATAGGCTAAAAGTGCTGTGAAAATAGAAAATCAGTCTCCTTACTGCGTTCATGACTTTAATTACAAGTAAAATTGGGTCCTTGGCAGAATTTTAGAGAAGTTAAAGTTAGAATCAATAAGACTTTAAGAAGTAATACTTTTTTTTCACCCCCCTAAAAATAATAGACATACATATCTAAGCAACACTAAATTGTCTGTAAGAAATAGATGTAAATTCAAAGATAAATTTTTAAAGAGAATACTACTTAACAGAGACAAGTTTTAGTAAGGGATTAAATTAACAGTAGATGAAAAGAGTTTTTAAAGAAGGTAATCCACTGATTTGCTATTCAATTTCCTCTGTCAACATAATCTTTTAACTTACTTATATAATCCTTGTACGGAATTCTTCCAAAAATACATCATAAAAATTGTAGAACACATACTTAGTCTACTACCTCATCAAACCTGAATTACTTTGCCTGTCTACTCAGATCCTGCTTGGTGCACTGCACCCAGCTCTGGAGTCCTGGAAAGACAGGGATGGACAGTTGGAGCATATCCAAAGGAGGGCAACAAAAATCATCAAGATGGAGCACATCTCCTGTGAGGAAGGGCTGAGAGAGTTGGGGCTGTTCAGTCTGGAGAAGAAAAAGCTCCAGGAAGACCTTGTTGCAGTCTTTCAGTACTTCAAGGGGGCTTACAAGAAAGATGGGATTACTCTTTGGTAAGGCCTGTTGTCAAAGGCCAACGGGTAATGGTTTTAAAATAAAAGAGGGCAGATTCAGAATAGATATGAGGAAATAAAAATTTACAATGAGGGTGTTGAAACACTATCTCAAGTTGCCCAGAGAGGTGGTCAATGACCCATCCCTGGAAACATTTAAGGCCATGTTGGATGGGGCTCTGACCAACCTCATCTAGTTGAAGATGTTCCCACTTACTGCAGGGCGGTTGGGCTAGATGACCTTTAAAGGTATCTTCCAAATTAATCCATTCTATGATGCCCTAAGTCAACACATCAAAATGGCTTTTTCATTTTACTTCCAGATTTCATAATCATGCTCTTAAACATAATTTCCAAGAATAATTATGCACACTAAGCTAGCTAAGGTAGGACTTAACATATGCAACTTTTAGAAGAGACACTCCCACAGCTGGCTGATACAACACTGTTGTGGGTAATGGCATCAATGTTCAGTTTCACTTTCACAAAAGCATTTATTTTCAGCTCATAAACAAGTACTACAAAGTTTCATGTATAAGGGAAATAACCTTTAAGGTTAAGCAAATATATATCATTAACTACTGTCAAGACTAATATTGAGAATAATTTGTTACAATGCAAGAATAGCATCAACTTTCAAAAATAATGCCATTGGTATGACACCACGGAATTCTTTTACAGATGAGCTTTTCCTTAGACGTAGATCCTAACACCCTCAAACGCAGCAGTCAAAAGTCAAAAAAATCAAAAATCTTTTTGCGGTAAAATGCTTAGTAAAAGGATGTCTGTAACTGTAAGTAACACTAAACTTTTTGCTCTGCTCTCCTGTATCCTAATATTTTCACCATCTCTCAGTGGCAATTAAACTCCCTGATATTTTCAGTATACTCAAAACACAAAAAATTAGTCCTTGGAACCTAACAAATGGAAAGCCTGACACAATTTCCCTTAGGAAGGTAAAGTCCTTTGTAGCAATACTCCTCAACTGGAGTAATCCGTGACTACATTCATCAATCCAATTCATTGGCTATTGTTGAGATGATTTAGTTAGATGTCATCTGAACAGAAGCTGCCTGGACTCAAAGGGAGACTCCTTTCTCTTTCCCCAACCACTGTCTCTCAGCACCTAGCTGTTCTTCAACAGAGTTTTTAGGAAATCTTCCCATAATCAAGGGCTACCCATGGAAGTTTGCATCATTATTTCCCAATACATCATTAACTTCCTAGTTTGATACCATCTTACAGTGGTAGCTCTAAGACTGGACCAGACAAGCCTGCTTTTTAAAAACTTTCGGTAAATCAGGTGTTAGCCAAGATTTTACAGAGTAAAGACACATAATCTTATCTTTAGGCACATTACCCTATCATACACTGCAAAAAGAGGATCTCCTTACAGTTTATTATAGCATTGATAAGAAGAAAATAATAATTTTCCCAAGACGTGACTTAGTTTGAAAAAACAAATCAATGTTGTTACAAAATTTAACCCAGTTTGCACGGACTACTGAATTTTTCCTTACATGCATATCATAATATGATATCATTACCTGAAGTAAAAGTTCTCATGCAATAACCACTGTTAAAAATGACACCAATTCCATATGACAATTTAAAGCCTTACAAAAACTGCAGTGGGAAACAGTTGCAAAAGCAAGCCAAATAAACAAGATGGCAGTTGAGAATTGAGACATGAGGAGAATTTCTAGGGTGGAGTGGTTACCAAATTTGGTATATTTACTGTAATTGTTGCCAAATATAAGTTAATTTACTGCCTAGCCACTCCTTACTTTAAAACAATTTTAAAGGAGATAAAAATATTCTTTGAGAATTTTATAACTATCTTCTTCATCCTTTCTCAATCCTTTAGAGTTACAACATAAAGACCATATTTAAATGTTACTGAAACATTTCAAAGGAGCAGAGTAATAGAAATACCATATACATAGAATCAGACTGAAAATACCTTGTGTAATTATGCTTTCAAAACAAAAAGCTTACCCAGTTTTCTTTTATGGCTTTTAGAGGAGTCAAACCCAGGATTTAGAACAGGTAAGCTCTTCTGCATGAGAAACTTCAAAATATTTTGAGTAGAAAAATAAAGCTTCCCTGACATCATTCAGAAATTAAATACAACAGCGAGAGCTCTCATTAATCAACAACAGCCAAAGGAGTCTCCCACCAGCTGGAAGGGGCGGGAGGGGGAATCACAGCTCAGACTTGTGTGGGAAGTTCCAGGGTTCTGACTGAATAGTAGGAATACTGACACTGACCTTATAAGCTTATCACAAGAAATGATTAGAAGAAAAAGAAATTAAATTATCAATACAGCTTATATTACGACTTCAAAGTTTAAACTCCTTTTTCTCAACCTGAGATGGAAACTGCATAACCAATTAGAATTCTGCAAGGTTCTCTAAAAGGAACAAAATTATCAGTAAGCAATCTTTGAAAGCAAACGTGTTTTTAGAATTGGATGGATAAACTCTGTAAAGATAAAACAGGCCTTCAATAGACATCACAGTCAATTGCTACACATCGAATATTTTAAAATTTAAAGCATTCACTCAGCAAGTAAAACTAGCTACCAGTAAAAGCAACAATTCACCTTAAAAATCACCACACAATCAACTAAAACCTAACTGAAAATAAGAGGAATTTTTACTTCCTCATCATATTTTTACATTTTAGGGTGGGGGTAAAAAAAATTCTACAGCTGAAACCCTGTCTACCAGTCCCACCTTTTCTACCCATTCTCCCAATGACATTTCAGAAGTGGAATGATAGCAGTCTTGCTTTGGGTTTTCTGGAATAATTCTAGATGTACACAAATCAGGTTCCAACAACATAAATGAGAACAGAAACTCAGTTTGACACAAAGGTCTTAGTAGGAAACTGGGCAGTGTTCACATAAACAGCCTCTGGGTTCCAAGTTAAACAGAGGAAAGAGATTCATCACATCAGCAAAACCAAACTTGTCTCAAAAGAAACTTTTCTACTTTCAGTTGACCTGCAGCAGTGGAACAGTTCTGAACTTCTACACAGTCTTCAGTACCGGGCGGTATCTGCATGAGAAGACTTGAGCTCTTAAAACCCATTCAAAATAAAAACCCATGGTCTTATGGAACCGAAAGAGCTGGCATGCAGTTTGACACACGTAATTTTTACCAAGTAACAAAAGTCAAATTTTGAAACATAAATCTCAGTCTGCAAACAAATTGGTTGTCCCAAGCACAGA
The DNA here is from genome assembly GCA_013396655.1 of Campylorhamphus procurvoides. Classification (NCBI taxonomy): domain Eukaryota; kingdom Metazoa; phylum Chordata; class Aves; order Passeriformes; family Dendrocolaptidae; genus Campylorhamphus; species Campylorhamphus procurvoides. Next base: position 252,724 of record WBMV01001030.1, read on the forward strand.
AGAGCTAAAGAGGCAGTGTAGCAGAAAACAGCTCTTAAAGAAAATGTAGCAACTACTGAATCAATAAGACCGCTGTATAAGACATGATCTGTAATATGAAGTTATTAAATATGTAGTGTAAACCAGAATCAACTTTTAAATTATATATTACCTATTATCTTGTTCCAAAAAGTTCTAACTTCCCCCCTCCACCCTCCAAAATATCATAAGCCAAGATAAACTAATTTAGCTAGCAGTTTAACACAATGGGTTTTCTGAACTGAAGATTTCAAGAGACAAGTCCCTGCCTGGAGTTGTAGACAGGTATAATGAATCTACCACAATGATCTATTATAAGGAAACTGTACTTTTGTATATGAATAAACAAGCTACTCTTAGTCAGTCATTTGAACACCTGAGAGGTTCAATGTGCTGGCAGAGATTTTATTTATTAAAAGAAAAAGGCATGTGCTAATGAATATAACTCTGCTTATCAATCTCTGTCAAAAGCAAAACCATTTTGTTTGGGTGACTGCCATATTTATTTCCCTCCACATATGTTTTTTAATAAAGAATGAAGTTCCTGTATGGTGTTCCCTAAAACCTGTCAAATATTGCAACAGAATAGCCGACTTATGTACATTTATAGCACCATCTCATAAATTTTTTTGGCGAAGTTTATCTTGTATAAGCAAGACAAAGATCAGTTTACATTACAAGAAAGTTTAAATCCAAAGCCTAACGACCTCCCACAATATAAGACACTGCTTTAAATGAGTATATTTACAAAGGTTTACTATTTCGTTAATTCAAAAATACATACAAGGGAGGAGGAAAAAAAAACCAAGAAACAACCTACCCCCTATAATTCAAAGATGATTGCACTGTGATAATGTAAAGATAACTGCCTTGGCCTATGATACACCTGAACCCTCAATATTCAACACTGCCTTATTGAGAGAAGAGTCAGTGACCCTTAACATCCATCTGGAGACTCTCATCAATGGTCTTGGTTTAAAATAACTATTCTTGCCAAAGAACAATTTTCTTCTCAACATACAATTCTTCAGAACCCTCCTCTACAACATCCTGTCATCACACAGTGCACCTGCAAGGAGTTAATCACTAAATGGAAGGGTAATTCAAACAGAGATCAAAAGGCCAGGATTGTTGGGCTTCTGTCCCTCAATTTGCAAATAGTGTTTTCCATGCTTTTCAGTAAATACAGTTTTCCTGTATGCGTCTACAAAAAACAAGATCTTTTAAGCTTTACCACTCTGAAGTGGTAATTGCAAGTTTAATATTCAGAAAAACATATAAAATTGTCAGAGAAAAGGCAGCGTGCCATTGATTTAAAAGGTTTCTAAAACAAAATACAGGATTGGTGAATCTCAGTTGTTCAAAGATCATGAGTTGTTTAGAATTAAGTTTCAATATTTTGCCAGACAGTTTCCTCCTATTTCTAGCACCAAAATTACATTACTATTTCCATTTCTTACAATATATTTCCTGCACACTACACAGGTAAGCAAATCTGGTTTATATAGACAAATGCATTAGTATTAAAACTAGACTAAGACTACTTCCTAATTTCACACAGAATATAGGAGAAAAACACAACCAACAACCAATAAAGAAAACAACACATGTAGTAGCAGCAAGGTTCCTTCATTAACAAAGGAAAAGATATTCATAACACCTGGAGAGATATTAAAAATATCCTGTGCAAGCCACTTCTCTGGAGCCTATTTTATATAAAACATTACTACTGATGCAAAGTACTTAGCCTGCAAATACGGCAATCCTTATTTCACAAAAATCCAGACCTCAGATAATTCTAAGAATCAAATTCAATGCATGTGTAGCTGGGATTTACAAGTGCGTCATTTTGTAATTTCTCTTTGAAGATGAGTCTTACCCATCTTAAGTTGCCAAGTTTCATAAATTTCACATCTTATGAACTCAGTTTGATTGGAAAAAAAAAGAATGAAGTAATGCTCCGTGCACTCAAAAGGATTATAATTTGGCACGACTAAAGTGAACAGCAGCTAGCAATCTTCTAAAGCATTTCACACTGAAAAGTTCATCTGACCTTACAAAAAAGGACCTATATGCAAAATCCATTGCTATGAGGCCCATAGGGAAGTACTGTAAAACTAGAGTCCTTCAACATATAACAGCATAGTTCCCTGCAACCTTTTAAAAAATCTGGCACACAGGAGTGCTTTGAATAAATAAGCTTAATGTATCATTAAAGACTAGTAACACAGTTCCAGAACTGGTCAACATCAGTAACAGATAAATATACAAAGAAGTTATGTCTTAATTGATCTCTATTCTTCCAAATTGTTAAGTTTCACTATTGTCATAGCATCAGTGATTGAGGCAGTAAAACTGGCATAATGTGTGCAGAACATTTTCTCCAAACTAAGAGATTGTGTTTTGATGTAGAATTCTTTATACATGCCAACTGCACTTGAACCAAGGGGCACTTCAAATGAACTTAAAACTGTAAGGTTACAAAATTCACATCAGTTCATAGAGTTCAGAAATCCAGCAAGAATTCCTTAAGTGATAACAGGAGAAAAAGAGCTAGGAAATAATTTTGAAATCTATGCCCCACACATCCTTCAAATTATGTGATTCTTTACATATAAAATATGATATTGTCATAAAAAAGTCATGGTCAGGATGACAGCTGTTCACTAAGTACAGCATAAAACAGGGCTCACAAGTCTCAAGAACCATGTGGTCCAGAGAACAGCAGAAGGAATAGCAATGCTCCACTCAGTGGTAGACATGATAATGTCTACCATTTAAATGACAGCTGCTTGGAAACTAGAGCACTGACCTACCACAAGAAGAAGTAAGGTGAGAAAAAAAGACAACGAAGAGAAGTGGTAGAACCTCAGCAATCCTCTTGTCACCGACAGAGAAATGCTGCTGGTCAGTAGACACAGCACACCTGAAGCCACAGCCCTGCAATCATGAAGTAAGCAAGTACTTCCTATTTTTAAGAAAAAGGGAAGAAGCTTTAAAAAGGAAAAAAACAAACACAACCAAAACACTACAAAAAACCTAAGAAACCTAAGAGGTGGTTTCTTCAACATAGCAAAGTTTTAGAGAATCACAAAATCATAGCATCTCCTGAGTTGTAAGGGATCCACAAGCATCACTGAAGTCTAAGTCCTGACCCTGCACCGGACAGTCCCAAAAACCACATCATGTGCCTAAGATCATTGTTCAAACACTTGAATTCTGTCAGGTTTAGTGCTGTGACCACTTCCCTGTGGAGCCTGTTCCACTGCTCAACCACCCTCTGGGTGAAGAACCTTCTCCTAATATCCAACTTAAACTTTCCCTGACAACTTCATGCAATTCCCTCAGATTCTGTCACTGGTCACCACAGAGAAGAGGTAAGTCTCTGCCCCTCCTCCTTCCCCTTACGAGGAAGTTGTAACTGCAGTGAGGTCTCTGAGGTCTCCCCTCAGTCTCCTCTTCTCCAGGATGAACAGACCAAGTACCCTCAGCCACTCTTCAAGTAGTTTCCCCTCAAGGCTCTTCACCATCTTCATTGCCTTCCTTTGGACACTCTCTAATGGCTTAATATTTTTCTTATACTGCAGTGCCCAAAACTGCACACAATATCCAAGGTGAGGCAATGCAGAGCAGAGCAGGACCAGCTGGAGATGCTGTGCCTGATGCTGCCCCAGGACAGGGTTGGCCCTGCTGGCTGCCAGGGCACTGCTGACTCATTCAACTTGCCATCGACCATTTCCATGGCACTGCTTTCCAGTGTCTCATTTCCCAATCTGTACATATATCCAGGGTTACCCCGTCCCAAGGTAAATTTTTCATCCCCCAAAATTCTGCATCATTTAAGGATTTCTGATTTTGCAAATAAGCAACATTTTACTTTGGGAGAATCTCAAGAAAGGCTTTTTAGCACTCTGAATCAAGATGGGGGAATAAAAATGGAAAAAAATCAGAAAGTACTCTTTGACAGTTATCAAAAACCAAACAAGGAAAATGCGAATGATGAATGCTTCAAAAGAAGTGCTAACATAATAGTGACAACAACTTCTAACAGAATATTTTTAGCTACTGAGTTTTTAAAAATACTCAAGAAAACCAGTTCTTTCAATAAAAGTGCTATTATTTTTAGAATTTATAGTCATTGAACTTCCTATGAAAACCCATTAACCATACAAGCCTCCTAAGTGTCTTTAGTTTTTAACTTTGTAGCATGTTTTAGCTATGTTACATGCAATTTTAAAAAAAAATCCTTCTTAAAATAATCTTAAATCTGCTTCTACTGCTTCAAAGCAAAAGGAAAATTATATGTACTCCTGAAGTACTTACCTGAAATAACTTTCAGCATATCCAAAGAGAAAGCATTTTTGCATATAATAACTTTTTAATATCATGTTTCATAGAGCAAATGTCTTTGAAAGAGAAAGCAATTAGTGCTTTCACCACAGGAGACAACATATGCCAAGTACTATACTTTGATTTCCTCTATTGAGATCCACCAGGTATCTCAATAGTAAGCCATATGCAAAAAATCATAATTAAGTTTATTACAAACATGTAGCGCTACAAGTGTCTAGCAGTCTGATCACATACCATATTTATATAATAAATCAGTAGGATTTCATTCAATTGCAAATACATTCGCATATCCTCAACTGAACCATGGATCTTTATGAAGTTCTTCCGTAGCATTACTGTAGTTGTGTAACAGTTATATAGTCTAAAGCGTAAAATAAAGACTCAGATGGGACTATCACCTACCACACAACATGCTTTTAAAGCCTTCAACAAAATGAGCTGACATTTTATGCTCACATTTTAAACAGAAAAAATCAGGATGCATTTAAGACAATCTTTTTGACCACTGGGTGCCACTCTTGTTCTGTGTACAACAAACTGCCTGACAGTCAGTCTTCTCAGCCTCTTTTTTTTCCTCAGCTTTAAACAACTCTGATTCTCCTAAAGTGGGAGGAAAAGATGGAAGAATTTATACATAAGTTTCTACTAAACACTACTTTTCAAAAACCTTTACTATTGCTTTTAGTCCCAGGAACGTAATTTTGAAAGAAGTATAGTACACACAGACCTTTACAGTATTATGGACTTCTTTCACAGTGAGGTTATAGAATAACCCAGTTAAGTTATGCCTAAATAACGACATTCAAAGGAATAGACGTATCTACTGCAACTGGTAGCCCTGTATTGACATTGGTACTAAAAGCTTCATATTCAGTGTGCAACGCCACAAGACTAAGGCCTTGAGCAAGCTCATCAGGCTTTTCCTGACCTGCCTGAATCAGTTTTTGTAAGTTGCTGCAGCTTTAATAGCAATTTCTCTAACTGGCCAGGTGGCTACAGCTAACTCGGTTTACTTTTGTTGAACTCCGTATGGTACAACCATAGTTTTAAATACACAGCAGTAACAAGGAGTTTATGACTAACACCACGATGCAGTATATACAAATACAGGCCTGGTATAATGGACAATTTGAGAAGTAAAAACGCAGAATATGGCATATAAGAGCATAGCCATAAGATGGCATTCTTGGATTAGACTGTTAATATTTCAGATATACTAACAATCAGTCCTTGTCTGAATATCTAAGGTGGATTTCAACCTGTTCCATAAATTTTGAGTGCAACACCATCCTGTGCATTTTATTTGCTAACTCAAATAATCCCATATCAAACATATTTGTAGGCCTATGTATATTACAGCCCTACAGTTTATGTAAGGGACTGTAGTCCTTACTACATTTATGAAATGTAGTCCTTACATTTCATAAATGGGAATCTGAGACACAGATTAAGAAGGGCTCACAGAAATTAGTATCACGTATCATGGGAATATATACTCATTAGGTCAGCTGAGAAAAAAAAGGGGTCTGAACATGGCTATGGAGACCTTCATAATCCCATTATCCACTCAACCTTTAAAATGGTACAAGCATCATTCCACTGTATTGTGGCCCCAAGATCCTGCAGTCACAGAATCACATACTAGACCAAAGAATTCTCTGAAGTCATCTAAAAAGTGTGATTGATCACAGAGATGCACTAAATTACTTACAGTCCCAGGTTAGTGTCCTAAACATGTTATCATTATGCCTCCTATCCTTACTAAACGAATACTAAAGACTTTCACGTAACACCATTTATTTTATTTCTGTTTCAAATGATGCAACTTAAAACCACCATTCACTACCATCTTCTACTTCAACAGATGTCCTTTCCCTGTCATTTCACTGCTCTACCAACTGTTTTGATAACAAAGTAAAATACCATAAATATTCCCAGCTTATGCATGGCACTACCACAGTTTTATAAAATACCTGTATTCAGGGTGCCGACTTGTAGGATGATCATCCCTCGTCCATCTGTATCCTGATTCATCCTGCAAAACATGCATGCAAAACAATTGTGTGACGTGTATCTCAACATCAGATGTCAGGTGCAGTTAGTTAATGCCTAACTAAGTATTAACTAGGTAACTTAAGTATTACTTAATGCAAAATTGAAGCATTTAATTGAAGCATTTACCTAAAAAAAAAATAGGTATTAATCACAAACACCAAATATCCTCTCAATTTATTTACTGTACCCCATTCCTCTTATTTTCTTCCTCAGTGAATATTGAAGAGATTAACTTTGTAATGCGGTACAATACACAAAAACTACAGAGCTTTCTAAAATATATATACATATGCTCTGACTTAAAGAAAAATTTTTTCTTTGAAAAATAAATTGCCATCAATAGCTTGAAATTACAGAATTTCAAACAGCTGGATTGCAGGAGGCAACAGTAATAACCTTTACAAGGCACCATACATTTCATACTTACGTGCAGCTGCTACTGGGAAAAAAATGCATTCAACATCATGACAGAATTTAACTAAATGAACAAGTGTGAGAACTAGAGGGATACCTAGATAACATCCAACAACTTGCATGTGCAAGGACTTGTTAAATAGAGAGGTTCTGAAATCATTCTTCTGTTCATCCAGGTAACTTTGCAGTGCATTACAGAGAGGGCTTCTGGCCACTTTTGCTCTCCCAGTTCAGATTCTGAGCTTTCACATCCAAAACCTGGATGTTTTTTTCTATTAAATCTATTTCAGTTTGTGAGAACAGTAGTAACATCAATGCTTTGTCTGAAACAAAATTTTAATCATTTAGTATTCAAGCATTAATGAGGAAATAAACATCATAAACGTGTGAGAAGAATCACCTTACGTACACCTCGGTGTGGAGGGCCACTTCTTCGGTCATGTGCAAAACTACGACCATCTTCATAGTCTCTGTACTCAGCATGACTGTAATCATCATACCGACTGTAATTTCCATCCCCGGGTCTCTCAAGCAGTGGTGGTTTCTTGGGCATGATGTTTACTATTCTATGGTAATCACCCTAAACCACAAAACAAACAAAATGGTATCGATTTTAACAATAGCTGAAAATCTGTAGTGAGTAAACAAAACTAAATTCAAATTATTTCTAAATATGGGACATAAACAATCTTAAAAGACAAAATTGCACAGGAAAATAACAAACATTAAAAATCACCCAGTGGAATAACTTATTAAATCTAATTGGACACCACTCAGATTCAATTCTTAGGTATTACAAGTTTAATTATAGAGAGTAAATTTTGAACATGATTTAATTTTCTTTTGAAAGTTTAAAGCAGTAGCATTAGCTACTTTCTAACCATCAGCTAACTTGGTTTTTTAAAGCGTTAGCCACATATATTACTCAGAGACTTTTATTTTAACTTTGGAAACAAAAAAAGTTACACCTATTACGCCTGTAAAACAGAGCCCATTTGAAAATACTAATTTTCTTAATGTTCACAACATCCCCCACACTGCAGTGATTATAATTAAGATAGTCCTTGCTTCATAATCTGGATAAGCACCTATTCAATACAACGCAATAGGTGATCTGAGGATTCAAGAGACAGAGTTTTAACACTCTTGGTTCTTCTTTTAATGCAAGTTTCAGATAGCTTTTGGCTAGAGCACAAAATTAATTTACTGTATTTCCTTCAAATAAACATGTCATGCACCATTCGCCAGTTGAAGAAATCCTTTGTTTATTACACAAAAATTGCACAGCTGTAAAAGACACAGATTCAATTTTCTAGAACCAGGTTTTATATAAGTCAACTGCAAATAAAAAGCAAATGAAAACATGAATGAAAGATTTTGTATTTTAAGTCTTCCTCCTTCAGCAAAATATTTTTTCTATGGGCCTTAAACCAAAAGCTAAAAATGTAGAGTTGAGCTAGCACATGCCATTTGGAGGGAGGGAAAGATAAGCAAACTATTTTTTTAACAGTAAGCAGAAATCACAATCTAATGCACCAATAGGGTCTGTAGAAAAATAACTGCAGTCACAAACTGTTAAAGACTGTCACGCAAAAAAAGTTGATTTTGATTTCGGAGATCGCCCAACAAACCAACTAGAAGGCAATCCAAAACCACCCTAAAGCCATACTGATGCAACTGGAGACTGCATGCAGCCATACACAGCCACAATACTTGATCTACCCTTACCTCATTGAGCATACTCCATATGTAATTCTTTTTTTTTTAGTTTGGTGTCTTAAAGATGTGCTGTGCAACTAAAATAAAACTGCTCCATGCCTTAAGCTCATCCAAAAGACCCCATCATATCACTATACTGACATACAGAAGAACAATTACATGAAAGCTCAAGGTGTATCTAGTTTTGGATCCTAGTCACTGTGCCAAGTGTGTGCAACTTTACATTCTTTACCAGGATCTGAAAGCATGTGTTTCTACTACAATCTATACTTGATATATAATTAGCACACAGTTTAGATTAGGACACGTCTCTTGCTCTCTCACACAAAAGATACTTCACTCTGTATCACTGGCACATCTCAGTTCCCATGCACTAACCTATCAGCAAGAGTTAAGTGCATTCATAGATTGAATAAATCAATTCTGACTAGACAAGTGAAATGAAATTAAGTCAGACTTCTACATGTGAACACAGATACAAAGGAACAGGCTTACAAGGACAGAAACTGCCTTCCAACTATCTTGAATCTGCAAAGCTGTATGAGAAGAAACTTCACGTCCACCTTTCAGTATGGCAGAAGGACACCACATCTTGGTTGGCCTAGCTACTGGGGTGTTGGCAGAGAATGAACAGTATTAATTCTGATTAGTGTATTCTGCTAGTCCCTTCATCCCCAGTTCCAAACACATGTCATCTAAAGCTAGCTTTGAACTATCTAGTTAATTCTTGCATCAAAATGAATGCATCACATCTTTTAAACTGTAAAGTAAATTTTCATAATGCCTATGTCATGCATTGTTCTCTGGACAGCCTGAAAGACTACAAGGATTTAGACACATCATGGATGCAATAGCAAAATTAAATTAGCAATGTGTTAGTCAAGTCAAACTATTAAAAAATAAAAATCTGAAAAAACATTCCACCTTTCCTCATGTCCTACTGTTGCTAAGTATTTTGAAGAAGGATGTAGCTAAATACCCTGTTTCTGCTTGCTGAAAATACAGAAGTATTGTTGGTGCCTGTAGAGAGAGTTAAAAATGTCACAGAGCAGCCAAACACTAACACACTCACTACTCAATAGAGAATCCTATGGAACTGATTACCAAATTACCAGCTGAAAATGTAACAGAGGTTGGAACCCAGAAGGCATGCTAAATCAGATATGTTATTATTTCAACATTTAGGATAGTTAAAAGGAAAGTCAATATTTGCAATAAACATTTCCTCCTATACTTTAAGCATCATAATAAAAAACCATATTGGTGACAAGAACAATTTTCAAAGTAGTTACTTTATCACCTCAAATTACTTAAAAGAATCACAGATCACAGAACACACTGAGTTGGAAGGGACCCAAAAGGATCATCAAGTCCAATCCTTAGCTCTGCACAGATGATCCCCAAGAGTCACAACATGTGCTCAAGAATATCATCCAGTATCAACATTAAAACAAAAGGCTGCAGAAAAATGTAACATAGTATGGTCTTTAGTTCTCGAGAAGTTATTAAAAATCCTGTATTTAATAACACAAAGAATTACAGCAAAAATCAATTTATCAAAATACAAATATTCTGAAACAGTTCCTATAGATTTGAAAATAAGGGAAAAGTACCCAGAACTTAATTTTGTAGGCATCCTATTATTTCTGTGCAGACACATTTGCTAATTGTTGTCTTCAAAGAATGAGATAAGAACAAAACTTGAGGCAGCCTAGGAACTTATACAGGTACATAAATCAAGCCCGTATGGTACAAGCCATCATGTAAAGGCATAGTATAACACCATAAGGTTATGAAACTTATTATATACTTACATCACCATGAATCCTTGGAGGGAGACGCTCTCTTGGAACTCTTTCATAGTCATACCGCCCTTCAGACCACGTTTCATCTCTTCGATATGCCACTAAAGACAATAAAAATACAATTAGTGAAAACAATCTGTTATGAATAGACAAAAGGATAGTGAGCACAGAAATAAAGGTTCATGGACGTCTCCCAGTATAATGTATTATGCACAAGCCCTGCACGTAGACTTTCTATTATCAGTTCTTTAAAGTAAACCTTTCTAGTTATAGAAAGTAATGTATTTTAAGCAAAAGTAGCTCACAGTACGTGCAAGAACAACTGAACTACAGGAAACTAGTGCAGTATAATAAGTAAAATTACAGAATTTACAGATACTATAAACAGCTCCATTGAAATATATGCATATTGCAAATACTGGCTGCATATATAAATGCATACACATACAGCAATGTTGATACTGCTCTGCTAAAAATACTGGACTTCATAAAAATAGGTCAGCTCCTATTTATTAAATGTTTTTTAACTTTTAATATAATAACTTTGATTGAATTATTTCATCAACTCAACCACCTGAAAAGCAGTTACAATGCAGCACATCATTCAGTTACTAGAAAGCCCTGCACTTTGATTAAATGAATAAAACACATTCTTCGCATACAAATACTTCCCATCTTAAATTGAAAGCCAGCAGAATGCAGAAATTCCTTTTTCCAAAAGAGGGCAACTTTCAAAGTCAGAATCCGTAATTAAAGACAGGTAGCAATAAACCATCACCCTATGAGATTCTAGTCTTGCTGTGTGTTACACACCAGCTCATGGTCAGAATGACCTTGTGGGGGTGTGTGCATGCATGCGTGAAGAGGAAGGGATGGGTCAAACCTCATGGAGATTGGGTGGTATCATATCCCTTATGGCAGGGACAGTGAGGACACTGCCCCTCACCCTGGCCTGGGACCCACTGGGGTCACTGGGTCAGAGGCCCCGCCTGAGGGGTTTGGCCATGGAGACCAGACCAAATAAAACCAGAGGCATAGAAGTGCCACATGTCATGGCTCTGTCATCTTCATGTGTGAAAACTGGTCTGCCACAGAGCCTCAGTGGTACCTATCTCTCTCTTTTTCTCCTTCTTTCCTCTTACTCCCTATGCTTCTCTTTCTTTGCTCCTTTCTTGATGCTTTTGGTGGCTTGGAGCTGGAGGGATTGGATTCTGACTTAAGTGTTATGGACTGATTAGATTTTGACTTAAGTTGTTGCAGATTAATATGTGCTGGGTTGATGTTATGGTAGAACATTTTGCCTAACTTGTGTTGTGCCTTTTTTGAACCATTGCCATGTTCCCTTATTTTGTCCCCTAAATTAATAAAGAAACTCTTTGGGAACAAGTCCATGGCTTATTTTCTTGATACTATCTTGAGGTATTAAAGAACCTTAAATATATATTTTAAAGTTACACCCCTGGTTAGGCTGTGAGCCTGCAGCTTCCAGGGCTGGAGTGTTACACTGTGTTAGACAACACAGACTTGAGGAGCTCAGCCCTTTCTAATGATTATAAGGATGACAAATTATCAACTATACATCATTGAAAATAGATAAACAATTACTAGAATTATATTTTTCAAAGCTCCCCTTCATAATGGTAGCTCTGCTATTAAAAATAATCAATAAGGAGAAGTAATAGCAAGTCATATTCAGAAGAAATATATAACATCACCTACTTGCACAAAGTAAAAACACTTTATTGGAAATAGACTCATGAGGCTATATAAAAATACTGATTAATACAGATGTTAAGAATCAACATGACAAAAGGGATTAATAATTATAAACAGAGGTAGCACTAAATAAAACATATACTTTTGCAAAAAACAACAAACACATACTTACTTTTCTGTCAGTTTTAGCAACACTGCTTCTGAAGATCCATCCACTTTCCTACAAAAAAAAGAAACTGAAATTAACAAAAAAAATGCATATATATTCATCATTAGTACATTTTTTTTCTTTTAAGTAAACCAGACAGGTAAAACCTAAATGTTTTAAACAGATATCCCCTGTGATCTGTCTGATTTAGTATAGTTACTCACTACACTCAAGAAAGAATGTGAATTCATCTGAGTAATTCATAATATCAAAACACTTCCTGGGACAAATTATTACAGATAAAATACCTTTCTAATAAATTCCAGAATTTTCTTTCCCTTTTGTCATCTTTTACTCACTATCTCAAATTCCAGTTTTTCTTCATTCATTAGCAAAAACTTTTGGAAACTAACTGCTTTCTTCAAAGCACTCAGGAAAATATTTAATATATTCACCTAATGTATATTTATTTAACTGTCATTCAATATCATAAAGTAAAGAAAAATAAAACTCAGTTACATATGGTGAGAGGTTACAATTTAACAAAGGCTTTTCCTTTGGTAATACACAGTATATCCTGACAAAGCAGCTCTTTCCTCAACAGTAAGAAGCATTTATGTTCAGAGACTTTGATTCTACCATTGGTTCAAACAAACCAGAATATCTTATTAAAATATTGCTCCATTTTATAACACACTTGACTTCAAGTTTGTTCCATAACCAAGATACAGGACTAGTCTGATGCAGCCAAAAGCTGATCAAATCAACCAGCTGGTTTTGGTTTTGGTAAGGGCAAAAGCTAGAGGATCTGCTGCTGTGCCCTCTCCAGCATGCTCCACAGAAGTTAGTAATTACGAAACCATTTGTCATACTGCTGCATTAGATGGTCAGGTGTACCATCAGAAGCACCTTCCTGGCACTTTCACAGTAACTGCCTCAACCTTTTCTTATTCTCTACTCCAGGGACTTTTGCTAGAGCCTTAAAATTTCACATCAAGGGCTACACATGCATGAACAGTCCATAGGCCAACTCCCTGCCCTCCTTCCCACATTACTGGGAGGGTGCTCTATCTGCTCTTACACTGTCCCCACAGATCTCTTTTCTTTGTGCCTAGAACAGTGCCTGAATGCCCCTGTGTTTTTATGTACTGGGAGGGAGAGAATTAGATGAAGCACGACAAAATCGTTAGGCTGGAAAGGCATCACATGCTCTTTCTCCATATGCTTCACTGCTGGTCTCTCATGCCCAGCCTGTGCCCCAGGGTGGATCATTCCTTCCGTCCACACCTGCCAACAATTGGGGAGCACCTGAACCACCCACAGTGCCCACTCCCACTGCTGCCTGTCCACAGATCACCCATCTCTCACAGCTGCAGAGATTTAGGTAGTTGACAGCAAACCTATTTTTTAGACCAACAACAAATACTGGAAGCTGGATTCAAATAAGGTTTTCAAATGAGCTTTTTAAAAAAATTTTGACAAATACAATAGTGCCCCTGCCCTGCTGCCTGCCACACTTACTGAAACTGTTAACTGAACCCAACATTCAAAAAGCAACATGTTCCAGATAAGTGCCACTGATGCTGAGTGCAAACTTAACATCATGCTGCTCTGTTGGGAAAGACTTCTGCCACAGCATCGTGGAGGAGGAAGCCCCTGGAGACAAGACTACCACTGTGACAACTTCCAAAGGACCAGAGACATTGTAGTTCAGCATTACCTGCATCTTTTATGTACGGGTTTTCCCCTGTTTAGATTGTAAACGCTAGAACTCCCTGCACACATGTGAAAAGTGTTCCTATTTATCCGGGTATCCAGGCCCGCCCCCCTCCGGACCTTATTGGATGTACCACCAGTCATTCCCTATTCCTGGGTTCCCACTGGGGTTTGGTCTTCCTGCTCCCTTATTGGCCCCTGTGCCCCCCAAACCACACAACTCCCCCTGAACCCTTACCCAATCACATCCTGCCTCCCAAACTCCGCCCGAAGGGCTTAAATACCCTGGACACAGGTAATTAAAGGCTTTTCTATGACCACTCAATCTCGGATTGATACATCTCTTCACTCCTGACCACGTGAGGATTTCACAATCCCCTCCAGACCCCGGGAGACCGTGGGACAGTAGAGGAGCCGCGCTCCCCCTCACAGCTGTTACTGCTCCATCAGTCAAACCACCTCCAACATCCCAACACCCATCACTAGTAGCAGGCACCAACACTCATGTACATACTCTGTTAGAATATCAGGCTGCAAGGCTGATAAAAACACTCCCTTTTTTATCACTGTTGGACCTCACTGAAACTAAGAATTATCACCAGTACTTTGACAAAGCAAAAACACAAGCTGAAAAGGAATTAGAGATACACTACCACAAAAGTCAACAGATGGGCATAAAAAAGATATACACCAGAGAACAAGTAACTATGGAGGTGCAAGAAACATCTCATTCACATTTAGAGGAATTAAATGAAGGAAGTACTATCAAGTACGTTGCTCAAAATGCTGGTAAGGTAAACAAGTAGGAGAAGACCAATTTTATATAAACTAAACAGAAAAATTTTAGCTGGGACTAATGAGATAAAGTTAGGATGTATTTGAAAATAGCAGGAGGAGGAAAAAAAGTGTTTAAAGGGAGGAAAAATGAATTTCCCAGCATCTTGAGCACATTTCATCTGCTTCTATAGAAAAAGAATAAAAACTCCATTTCTTAAATAATATGACCTAATACAGCTTTAATAGCAACCATGAAGAGTAAATTCTTAGGATCAATATGAGAATATTCCATTAACAAAGATTCAAGAGATCAAACCTCAAGTTTATTGTGTTGTATTCAGATTCATCTGTTCTCTCAGTAAGTTGTTGCAAAATAAAGAATAAAAAAAAATCTGTTTCTGTTTCATACCTAACAACATTGCCACTCATACTGATTGACTATTTTCTATTAGTATGTAAAGCAAAAGCAGTTGGTATTTCTTTAACATAATGAGGTAGAACCACTTGCTATATTAATTTAAACAATCTCTTCCTAATTTTGATCAGAGGAGACTGTTTCACCTAAACCAAGGTCTTTATTTTCTCAAATAAATACATTCTGTGAATGCAGAAGCCATGCTATTAATGCAACACAAGCTGCTCTTCTGTGGCCAGCTGCCAAGAATGGCTTTGCTCCAATCACCACAGCACTTTGCATGTACATATAATATAATGTAATATAAGAAAGGTTTCTTCATCAAGCAGATTACATTACGGATGTTTTGCACAACTGGGATTTCTTCTGCCAATGAATCATTTTTTTATTCTTTTTTGCTTTCTAAATAGTATGTGCTAGAATTCTTGATGAATTTGCAAAAGCACTCCAGTATTCTGAAATATTTTGTATACAATTCTTGTCTGTTTACACTTACTTGAGTCATTAATTTTCATCAAACCTACTTCTCCAGGATTCACAATTTTCTAGCATCTGCTATCATCCTTCTGCAGAATCTACATTTTTGTTTCCAATCCAGATGGTTACATCTTGCCATATGTGAACAAAACACAAAACCAATGCTGTGTTGTAAATGAAGAGAGAGACAGCTACAGTGTCTTTCATGCCACCAGGATATACCTGGATTTATAATATTACTTTGACAAAGAGCAGATTGACAAATGTGGCCCAGTTCTGTCCCTCCTCTGCTTTGGAAAGCTCTCAAAAAAGCTTTAGATGCTTTTAGATCTACAAGAGATATAACTTACTAGAAATATCAGTGTAAACTCTGCAATGATTCCTACTGTGAGGACATAAAGACAAACAGAAAATACTGCATTTTCTACCCACAATTAGACTCCATATTTGATAGTGCTTCAAAGATATTCCTGTCTCTTACCTAGACAGGAGATAAGATGAATAAAACTGAGTTTGGGGGAGGGTGGGGTGAAAAAACCGCTACCTTTCTCAAACTCCCCTCTTTCCTGGGACAGGCAGAAAACACTGAACAGGCACAGTTCTATTGGTAAGATGAAAAAGCAGAAGTGTAAAAGCAGAGGGAAAAATCCAACACATCAGGAAATAAAATAATGTGAGGGAGGCACTAAGAAAAAACAGAGATTCAAAGATAATCCATCTCTCCCTAATAATGAATATGACGCTGTAAGATTTTCAAAAGCAATTAGAAGTAAGACTGCAACAAGTCTAGGCATATTCACC
>WBMV01001030.1:269443-314075 GCA_013396655.1 Campylorhamphus procurvoides
CGCCCACACCTCCCACGCCACTTCCGGCGCCGCCGCCGCGTCAGCGGAAGCGCCCGCAGGTCCGTCCGCCCGCCCGGGATGCCCGTTGGCTGCGCCCGGCGCGCGTCGGCGGAAGCGCGACAGGAGCGGGGGCGAGCCAGGCTGCCCGGCCATCCAGCCGTGCTGCCATCCAGCCGTGCTGCAGCCGTCCGTGTGCCCCGCGCCGTCCCGCCGAGGCCTGCGCAGCCCCCGGTGCCGCGGTGCGGGATGGGCTCCCGCGCGGGCTGAGCCCGCCGAGACGGGTACGCGGGGAGGGGGCACCGCGGAGCGCTCGGTCACTGTTCGCTTGGTCACTGCTCAGTGGTCACTGCTCGTGGGGAGGGGCGATGAAGGGCGCTGGCCGGGGCCGCAGGGCCATGGTGCGGAGGCCGAGAGCTCTGCCACGGCGTGTGAGCTGTGAGCAGACCGTGGGTCGGCTGTCCCACCGTGGGCTTGCACGTACCGAGCGCTGGAGTGGAGCCCGGTGTCTCGGCTCGGGCGCTGAGGAGGAAGGCCCTCCTGCCACCAGCTGAACTACCCGGATCGGCCCCTCCTCGGGGAAGTGCTGGGCGAGACCAGGTGCGAGTGAACCAAGCAGCTCTTCTCCCATCTTGGCTATGCTGGAAATCGCTTTAAAAAGATACTGATGAGAAAGCGTTTGATGTCCCTGCTGGTGCTCTGGTGCCCAGTTTTACCGTTCCTAAGTTTTTGTAGTTAGATTAGTGCATAAGAGTGGTTCGATTCAAACCACAGATCCTTTTTATGTTCCTCTTTGGCTGAGGCAACTGTATTCTTTCTCTGCTGATAGCATTAACTTTATTTACCAAATTCTGATTATATTTAATATTCGCTTTGTACTGCTTAAGTGACTACAAGACTAAACAGATTATGCTCTGACAGTTTATTCCATGCCTCCTGTATAGAACAGAATTGTAGCAAGGGGTTAACACCCTTGCCAGGGACTGAGGAGAACATGAGTTTGATTTCCTCCCTTACCACAGACATTTGATTATAAGCCTGAGCCAAGGTCCTGCACACCTAATGGTTTGTTGATTTGGGTCTAAACTCTGTTGACACTATTAAATCAGGAATAAAATACTGTATTTTAAGGATCAAGATAGAAGAAGTCAAATTAGTTGGCCTGAGTGAACGTGTCTTGAAAAACTTGTTCACAAATCATTTATACATACTTTAATTGATTAAATCATGCATGTGACCTTGCTGCTCTTCACTTAAACACACAAGTTCATGCTTAAGTTGAAACACTGATGTTAAGTCATGAAAGTATCAGTAAATTTAGACTCCACTTGATGTTTCAGAGGCATCTGAATAATTTTGCTGGTGTCCTTATGTGTTCTGGGACAGAGTAGAAAAGCCAGTTACTGAAATTAATAATTGTCTTCTCTTGTGATGTCCCCGGCACTAATGACAGATGCTGAATTAAGCATATTGAATTCTCTCAAAACATACTCATGTACCTGATCTATTTTTCAGGAGACTTAATTATTGCTGACAGATGGCTCTTGTCAAAGAATGGCTTCTTTTAGTTCAAGTTGTTAGAAAAGACAAAGAAGATTGAATTCAAGAAGTCATTGTAATGAGAGACAACTCTATCCTCAAAGTTAATATGAAAAAATTATGAGGAAGGCATTAATATTATAGAGATGCTATTACATTAATGGGAATTGTGCTCAGTCCCATGGAAATAATGTACAGGCTTTCAGCTGATACTTTTAAGTTAAGTAACCAGGTAATACCTTGAAGATCAGGGAAACCCCATAAAAGCATCCAGGATAAAATAGAAATGTTTTGATTCGTTAGAGAGTTCTAGCAGGATATAAAAATCAGACTGTACATGACTCTTAAGGTGAGTCTCCTGCAGGAAGTAGAATGCAAAGATGTTCTTTTCTGATTGATTTGTTTGTGGTTTTTTTCCTGAGGGAAGGGGATATTTACTTTTTTTCTTGTCAGTCAAGCAGAGAGACTGGCAATCGAAGAGAAAGAACGTGATGAAAATGTTAAACTTTTATTGGACAGAAAGTTAGAAAATTCTTGAAGCAGAAGGACTCTCAACCTTGTTATGACACGCCTACAGATGATGTGTCTCATCTAGAGACTTAACTTGAAGCTGGAACTGGCATTTTTCACTCATCCCACTAGAAAACATCAGATAGTAAATGGTGATAGCCTTACAGTATTCCCTCTTCTATTAAAGCTGTACCTGTCCAGTGAGCGAGAGACATTAAAAATAAGAAATCCTTGCACAACAGTTCTAAACAATACAAATTGCTAAGAATATTTGGACAGTCCGAGCAGCAAAACGGTTACACTTAAATTTGTTCAGGGGACTGGAAACAAAGTTTAACCTCAGCTGTCTGGCAGCCAGCACTCCTGGGTGCATCTCTTTCAGCTTGCTTCTGGAAAAACTAGCGTGCAGCTGAAAATGGTGGTTCTGTAGCCTGCATTCGTTAGTAGTTTCCTAATAGCTGAGCTATTAGGCCTGTAGTAATCTCCGCGTGATTTATCACCTTCTCTTTGGAGGTTTGTACCATGGTGTTGTGGAATATGCAAGCTAACTGCACTCTAGCCATGCTGTTTTCCCAGGCACCTGCTCATTAAAATGGGGACTGCTTGGTCTCCTGTTACAAGGTGCTCCAGCTTTTCTTGTCTCTTAGGCAGAGTCAAATTGGTGTCTTCAGACACTTGAGGTTCAGCTCCGCTGTTTTCTCCTCCACTGTTGCAATAAATTGTCACTGCCAATATACTATAGTACAGCATTAAGGTTGATCTTACCAAGTCCTTCTATCCACTGTACCTCTGGATAACTCCACTTCAGGCCATCTATTCATGTGGCATGTTGCCAAGTCAGTCTCATTAGGCTTGTCAAGGATACTGATGCCAAGTAGAGAGGAATTTGGGATAATGAATCCAGACTGCATATAACCAGACGCAATGTATGGCTTTTATTGTAAATTTATTCTGTTTTCCTTTGCTTAACCTTTATGTTTCCATTTTTGCTTGTGACAAAAAAAAACCCATCTCTGAACATGGAGAACCTCAAAATTCAATCACTTGGAAACTGTCACTCAAACGAACTGTGATAGAGTAAGCGTGTCAGGAAAGAGAAGCAAAATAGTTGGATAATCAGTGCCTCTTGGGAATATCAGGTCTTCAGATGGCTAGATCATGAAATGCCAGAAAATATCAGCCAGATTAGAGTGTGATATTAGTTACTTTTTTGGCACTTGCCCAAGCAATCTGTTCAGACTGGCTACCCAGAAAGTCCCATAAGAAACTCTGTGCTATGACAGATTTTGATTTTAATAGTTCATTTTTTTTNAGAAAGGTTTCTTCATCAAGCAGATTACATTACGGATGTTTTGCACAACTGGGATTTCTTCTGCCAATGAATCATTTTTTTATTCTTTTTTGCTTTCTAAATAGTATGTGCTAGAATTCTTGATGAATTTGCAAAAGCACTCCAGTATTCTGAAATATTTTGTATACAATTCTTGTCTGTTTACACTTACTTGAGTCATTAATTTTCATCAAACCTACTTCTCCAGGATTCACAATTTTCTAGCATCTGCTATCATCCTTCTGCAGAATCTACATTTTTGTTTCCAATCCAGATGGTTACATCTTGCCATATGTGAACAAAACACAAAACCAATGCTGTGTTGTAAATGAAGAGAGAGACAGCTACAGTGTCTTTCATGCCACCAGGATATACCTGGATTTATAATATTACTTTGACAAAGAGCAGATTGACAAATGTGGCCCAGTTCTGTCCCTCCTCTGCTTTGGAAAGCTCTCAAAAAAGCTTTAGATGCTTTTAGATCTACAAGAGATATAACTTACTAGAAATATCAGTGTAAACTCTGCAATGATTCCTACTGTGAGGACATAAAGACAAACAGAAAATACTGCATTTTCTACCCACAATTAGACTCCATATTTGATAGTGCTTCAAAGATATTCCTGTCTCTTACCTAGACAGGAGATAAGATGAATAAAACTGAGTTTGGGGGAGGGTGGGGTGAAAAAACCGCTACCTTTCTCAAACTCCCCTCTTTCCTGGGACAGGCAGAAAACACTGAACAGGCACAGTTCTATTGGTAAGATGAAAAAGCAGAAGTGTAAAAGCAGAGGGAAAAATCCAACACATCAGGAAATAAAATAATGTGAGGGAGGCACTAAGAAAAAACAGAGATTCAAAGATAATCCATCTCTCCCTAATAATGAATATGACGCTGTAAGATTTTCAAAAGCAATTAGAAGTAAGACTGCAACAAGTCTAGGCATATTCACCTAGACACCAAATAACCGGAATGAAGAGGCTTTCTTCCAGTCTTTCCCAACTTGTTCACAGTCGTTTTGACTTAAAATAAGAAAAAAGAGGGAGAAAAAATACTTTAAAAATCACTGACCAGAAAAGTCAAATTAACTTGCACCTCAAAAGGAAAAATAACCCAGCCGTGCGTGAGTTGAATGCAATTACAAACAACAGGAGCATTCCAGTGGGGTTTCACAACCCCACCGACTCCACTTTGTTACCGCATCGTTCCAGTACATCCCTGGGAGCAAGAGACACGGAGGCGACGCGCTGGGGCTAACACGCTGATGTGTTAGCGCTCACCTTTGCCTGACCACCTGCAGCCACCACCCTGTCCCCGAGCAGTGCCAGAACTGCCCCCCAGCACCGCCACTGCCGCCACCCCCGCGTCCGCACGCTCTCGCAGCAGGGTATGCTAGCTCTGCACGGTGCTGTCACAGCAGGCCAGCGCTGCACCGCCCTCAACAATTACTGCCGAAAGCACCAACCAACCCTGAGGGTTTCACCCACCGCAAAATTCACCGCACCAAACCTTCCTCGCTGCTTGCACCGATCGCGCGGGTTTCCGCGCCTTCTCCTGCGTTTCTGACAGTCCTTGTCCCCGGGAAGTCCCAGGCGCCCCAGGTAAAGAATGTATAGGCCCCCCTCGAAAACAGGCAGGCNTTTGTCTACAGTTTTTAAAAGGAGTTGGTTTTGCTGAAGAAATGGCTTGATCCTCAGTTACAAATTGACTAGAGGTGTAAGAAGAAACAGTAATAAGGTTGTAGAAAGTGGACAAGGAGGTAGTCATTGGACTGGGTAGGGAATGGATTTGCTGTACAATATTTGGTGTGCCCCTTCATAAAGGCTGTGTTTTGATTTTTAAATTTTACTCACTTAGCTCTTGGTCTGAACCATGGCTACAGAATGGATCAAAGAGGGTGCTTTACACAGACTTTACACCACTTAAAATTTTGGGAAATGTCCAAATGTGACTTAAAGCATTGGCTGTTCATTCTCAAGTTAGTTCGGTTACCTTTCACCTAGCATTAGATGATGTGTATGTGGTTGTAACAGTATGTTTTAATTGATTCATTGTTTCTAGACATACTCAGTTTCAAGAGGCCTAGAAAAGATTGGAATTAAAATGGCTTTGAAATTTTCCTGTTTCCTGCCAGGATAGAGCTGCTTCGTCAGGAGGAGAAAGGGGAGTGCTTGCTTCTGGGGGAGATGCTGTCTTATGGTCAGCTTTGGACACTTGCAGTTCTGGAGGAGTGTAGAAACCTGAGCAATAACTACAAAAGGGAATGCATGATGCTTTAACATCTTACTAACTTGACTATAAAAAGTATCTCTCTCCCTCCCCACAATAATTAGGGCTCTGCTTCAGGGAAGCTTTTTTCGCTTTAACTGTGTTTTATGTTGATTACAGCTGAACTGGTACTTGTATAAAGAATCAGATCATGCAGGTGCTTGAACAAAGGTCAATAATTTCACATATTTACCATTATGTTTTAATAAATGGACATGACTAGTTTTTGACCTAAACCTTTCTTATTGCACAGATCAGCAGAGAATTATTGTAAGTAGACTAACTTGTCTGTTTTTTCATGACTACAAATTGACTTGCACACAACAAAAACATGTTTGGATCCAGGAGAGGAGGAAGGAATGTGTGTCTTCTGTAGCACATGAAGGCAAACACTAATTTTCATGTAAAATTATGCAAGGGAGGTGAAAGGAAAATGAAAACTATGTTTTCCTGTAACTTTATCATGGCTGTCTGGGTTAGGTTTGAAATATAACTGAAAGTCTTACAACTGGTTTTTTAATTGATTTCTGTGTTGAATACAGTTTAACTCTTCTCTCTTTCTCCTTTCATTAGAAAAATGAGTGGTGGGTTGGCACCAAGCAAAAGCACAGTATATGTGTCCAATTTACCTTTTGCTTTGACAAACAACGATCTGTACAGGGTAAGTTGTAAGAACTGCATTGTTTAGATTTAACTTGCTGATAACAATTTTGAGTGTCAAATCAATACTGACATATATCAGTTTGTTGTGATAAATTTATCACTAATGAAATGCAATTGTCTGTTGCTAAATCTTTCTATTTTGTTTTATATTTCAGATATTTTCAAAGTATGGGAAAGTTGTCAAGTAAGTGGCCTGATATGACCTTCTGTTTTTGTACCTCTCATTTTAAATATTTCATGTCTTTACTCCACTTGAAAGTTCTGAGGTTTTTACAGTTTAAACAAGAATGTGGAACTGTGTTGAAGTTCTGTTTGTTTTAGTAAAATATAAATTTAATTTAATAACTGGAAGTTCTTGCAGTTACATACATAATACAAGAATATTTGTGCTGGGGACAGATTTTGCTCACCATTTCTTAAGAGCAATTAGAATATTGTTACATACCATCAGTATTTTCTCTGAAATAGTTGAAACAGTGTTCTTCTAGTAAGTATTGTTTCCCTTCCCCTGAGCATGCATGGGGCACAATGGATAAGTTTAAAAGTGGGAACTTCTCCTTATGTGAATCAGATGTCACAGTTCTCACAATTGCAATGTACAGGTCTCTACATGTGATTCTAGAAGGACTTGTTATTGTGATTGCTTAGTATTTTACCTAAAATTAGTTGTAAGGCTGCATTTGAAATCAATAAAAACTGAGATTGCATGGGTTCCCACCCCCCAGCCCTGTCTTGTAATTTTTTTCTTTGTTTTCTTTTTTTGTTTGGTGTGTTGGTTGGTTTATTTCAGTTTTTTTTTGCCTTTTTACTGTGTCTAGATCCTTCTTGAATTTTTCATTTTGCTATTGGACTATTGGAGCTGTTGATTTCAATGTTAGACTGAAGATTTAACTTTGTATGTCGTGTGAAATAATGCATGCAGCCACGATTCCTGGGTTTCGGTTGGAGCTATTTGTAGAACACTGCATATACTTAGCATTTCCTATTGTGAACCTGTTTAGCTGAGTAGTCCTACACAAACATAGATTTCTCAGTTTGGATGCAGTTCAATACACTGTGTTTTTCAGCAGTAACAACAGTGATAAGATTACTCGTGAATTTTCCTTTCACCTTCACTATGTGTAGTTCCCTCCAGTTAGGTTGCCTACAAATCTAAAGAGTATGTTCTCTGTTCTTCAAGTCATCCAAGAGAATTAAGAGTGACACTGGCCCCAGAAAAACCCCACAGTCTTTTTTAAAATCATCTCCACTCTACCTGTAAGCACATGGCCACATTACTGGTTCCTTTGAATTTCTGTTTATTGAGCATTTTTATTGTTAAATATACTTTAATTTTTTTGCTGTATAACAAAGCTAATATTCTACTGAGGTCTTTAAGGAAAAAAATGTTTCTGAATTAATTTTAGTGTATCAATAATGCAGTTATATGTTTCCAGAGTTACTATTATGAAAGACAAAGACACCAGGAAGAGCAAAGGAGTTGCCTTTATTTTGTTTTTGGATAAAGAATCTGCACAAAACTGTTCTCGGGCACTTAATAACAAACAGGTAAATTGTGGAAAGTTGTTACTGCAGGAAGGTTGTGTTTACAGTCCCAAAACATTTACCTTTTCTTACCAATTTTCTGCAGTTGTTTGGAAGAGTAATAAAAGCAAGCATTGCCATTGATAATGGAAGAGCAGCAGAATTCATTCGCAGACGTAACTACTTTGATAAGTCCAAGTGTTACGAATGTGGGGTGAGTAAAACCAAAAATGTAGAGAAATGGAGAAAACTTGTGGATTAAGTTAAAAACAGCTTAATAATTGAAATAATATAAAATAGTATTAATAACAGTAAATGGTAATGAAAATGAAAATAACGAAGAGAAATAAACCCCAAGAATGGCAAGTGATGCAAATGAAAACAGTTGCAAATGAAACCAACCAAACAATGCCTAGCCAGTCTCTGAGTAGCAGCCCACCTGCCAAACTTTCCACTATTTTTATGGCTGAACATGACATCATATGGTGTGGAATATGCCTTTGTTCAGTTTGGGTCAGTTAACCTGGCTGTGTGCACCTACAGCCCACTCAGTAAGGAGGTGGGGTGAGAGACAAAAAAGGCCTTTACTCTGTGTAAGCTCTGCTCAACAATAGCTAAAACATTCCTGTGTTATCAATACTGTCTCCAGCACAAATCCAAAACTTTAGCTAGCCCCATGCCAGCTACTTTGTAGAACATTAACTATCTCAGCCAAAATGAGCACAGAATCTTAGCTGGTGTCTTCAGTTTGACCATTGCTAATCCTGCCTGTGCAGTCAAATTAATTTTTTAATTGCTGATATTATCAACTTGCATAGCAAGTTGTATAATTTTCAGGAATGATAGTACTTCTGGTTTTTATTAAAGATTTTGGGGGTAGAGGAAAAATATTTACATGTAACAGCTGCTTAACATGCTGATGAGCAGACAGATCTGAGTATCAGTATAATGCTGTTTGAGAAAGAAAATCTCCTTTGCTTCAAAATGCCTGCTTTTGCTATATCTTTGGAAGTTCACAATATAGTTGTCAGTAAAATAAATGTTGGAAACAATTGTTTTATATAGAAGTGAGTTTTCAGGTTTAGGTAATTCCTGACTTTTCCTGAACATAGAACATTGAGATTTGGTTAGTATTTAATGTCCAATACAAACTTGATTTATATTCGTAACACTATTTACAGCAAAAATGTTGTCTCACTCCTGTATCCTAACTTGTTAATTCTGAGGTTTCTGTGTTGAATATAAACCATGTGTAGTATATTCAGCTATTGCAGCAGCCAAAGAAATCTTCTATGTTCTTAGTTTGTACTCAGTTTGCAGTTAAACGTGCATTTCACCACCAATCTCTTTATTTCCATGGCAAGCTTATAGAGAACAGTTTGTCTTCTGTGTACTAATTTAGCATTCCATTTATCTTACTAATTGCTTCCATTTTTTCCCCATGAACTGTCTTACGCTAACTTTCCTCATGACATATTTTACAATGTAGTTGTTTGTAATGGCTTCTGTTAAGCAATATGTCTTTTTCTCCAAGGAAGCAGGACACTTAAGTTATGCTTGTCCTAAGAATATGCTAGGAGAGCGGGAGCCACCAAAAAAAAAAGAAAAGAAGAAGAGAAAGAAAATAGTTGAGCCAGAAGAAATGTATGTATATTTAGTTACATGTTACTACTTTTAGGATGCTTTTTCATACTAAAAATTTAAGTTAAAGAACTATGTATTTTTTTCTCTCTGCACAATGAAGTGAGGAGGAAGAAGAAAGTGAAGAAGAAGGAGAAGACCCTGCTCTGGATAGCCTCAGCCAAGCTATAGCTTTTCAGGTACAAAATTGAAACATTGCATATTTATAATTATTTTTTAAATGCAACTCCACTTCCTTTTGCAGCTGCTTTTCTAAAGCCGTGAGATGCATGCATAGGTCTGTCTGCTCTATAGTGCTCCAGGGGGCTCTTGTTTGGCAGCAGTAGTTGGTAACTGTAGTCAGCTTCGTCATATTGCAGGATGTTCCGTGGAATTTTATCTGGGTTTATTGCACTTTCACTATTGATATGTATGTGCATTGCAGCTTTTTGTTTCCTACAAGCTCCTTTGCTGCTTAGTTTTCTGTCATCTCTACTGTGGTGTCCTGCTAGGTTTTTGTCCCCAGATCCCTCTTTACTTTGTTAACTGAGCAGATGGGAAAACAGAGTCATGTATAAATGACTGGACACATCTTCTGCCCTCACTAGACTATCCTTGAGCAACATCTATTTCTGGGGCCCTTTCTTTACCTAATACAGTCTCTAATAGACTCATCTCTCAAAACACATTGAATGCATGTTTTGTTATATAGATAGATTGTCTGACATCTGTATTACTGTCTTTATTACTTCTTTATACACTTTTCCTTCATTATGCAAAGCAAGCCTGACCTGATATTCAAATTTCTTGGCTCCCTGATCAACAGCTGTCCCCTGTGTGCCTGTCCCCAAAAAACCCTCAAGAGTTATTAGCACAACTTTGTTCTGAATCCAACTGTAATGAGTACTGAATTTTTACATGATGTAATCCAGAAGAATGATTCAAATATGTGCAATTATCCCCCTTTCCCTAAAAACTCCATGATTGGAAATAAAACCTGTAAAACCAAGAAACATTCCCATATCTCTCATCATCCAAAAATTTTAGCTGGTAAAAATAGGAAGCTTCTATTTAAACCTTTAGTTGAATAACCTTCATTAATAATCCCCAAAGGCATTAATTATGTGAACGAATGACTGCAAAAGACAACTGTTAGAAGACTTGTTAGTGGAACAGAGCTGATTCAATAATGTCAGTTTAAAACATGAGGCATTCTTTGCTTCAGATCTCAGCTGCTCTATAGTTTTGGAATTTTGCTATGGGCAAAATTCCCCTTTGAAAATACAGGATATTCCATGTGGCCTGCATTGGTGTAGAAGACTGCTTGCATGTGAGAACTACTTTCAGAAATGTTTCCTAGTGCATTGATCACACAGTTTACCTGGAAATGGAAATAAATCCTTATAATTCTATAACTTATTTAATAATTCAATGTGTATTAATAATTAGCATTATTATTTGTAATGCATCTTAATTTTTCTTATTCCTAGCTAATATTTTTCCTTCCTTCATTTTAGCAAGCCAAAATTGAGGAAGAACAACAACGATGGACACAGACTGCAGGGGAATCTTCAATTTCAGATGATTCAAAACGCCCGCGGATTAAGAAAAGTGCTTATTTCAGTGATGAGGAAGAACTTAGCGATTGAAATAATACTGTTCTATATGCATATATAATATATGTAGTGTACATTTTGTAAAGTGCTACAAAGTGATCTGTAATACAGGTTTGGTTTGTTGTTGAAGACACTGAAAATTATGTTGTATTTTTATTCTATCCTCTCACCCTCCCATCTTTTTAAATCCATGTTTCAAAACTTCACCTTTCAAGGTAGCTTCTTAGGAAAATTATGTGTTTCTACACTTAAATCCAGAAGTGTACCTGTGGGAATGCTTCTCACAGTTAGTATTTAGACCCAAACCCTAGGAATAAAATCTTTTATAAGAGAATTTCCCAAGACTCTTTTTCCTAAGAGAATTCTTCTTACGATGACTGTGTTGCACCACTGATGCTTTATATATTGGTCTGTTTATTGCCTGTTTGGAAACAGGAAGCTTTAGCAGTACTTCAGTTGAATGGCAGTCTTGCACTAGTTCCTCTTCATAGGGTTGAATTTCAGTTTGAAGCATTGTACTAGTCTTAACTCTTCATGCAGTAGATGACAAATTACTGTCACATCAGCCCTGTTTCTCCTGACTCCAGTTTGGGTGCCTAATGTGGTAATTATGGTTATTCATCGGATTTTAAATATACTTATATCTGACCTGGATCACAGTTCTGTATTCACAGCCATCTGAACCTCTTGGCAAAATCCAAAAGGCACAGTTTCCTACATACTTAAAAATCGATTCTAGTGTATACTTGGAACCATCATGGTCCCTAAGCAAAGTGTGTTGGCACCTGTTTTGCACATAAAGCTGTTAAGACCTTTGAAATAGGGTCTCCATCCTTAGACCCCTGTAAGGTTCTACTCATGTTCTCCTGTAGCAGTCATGATTCCCAAAACCACAGACACATTGGTGACGGTGGTAACCATTTCATATCAGTCACTGTGGATAGTCTAAACTTTTCACTTTTGGGAAGCACAATGTTAAATACATTCACACTTTCATACTTGGAAGAAGAGATGAGCTGGCTTTGTTTTCTATTTTCAGTTCTTCCTGTTTAACCATCAGGACTTGATTTTCTTCCAAATATACCATTATCTATCCTTAATACCAATTTGCATTCAAATCTATAACTGGGTGCAAAGCAAAGAAACACACACACACTCCCTCTAAGCTAATGTAGTCTCATTCAGGTCACTCTGGGGCCTTCTGTTGCTCTTTAAACACAAGAATTCAGAAACAAGAATAAGGTAATAAGAGATTATTCTGTGCGAGCTACTCAAACCATCAGAATAGGGTCGAATATTGGGTTCTAAATGTAGGAAGGTCCTGGACTCAGTATTCAAAGGAATGTTTTTAAGACTGACTGCTTTTTGCTGAAATTACTGTATATTGTATATTGAATCTGAAGCTTCCTTTACTGAAATCTGGGAGGATCTCTTGATGCTGAATAGCAGAATGCTAAAGGGCCAGGCATAATGTAGCGATAATAAATGGAAATCAGCGTACATCATGTATGTAATAGTGAAGCCTGAGGAGTTCTAAACTCTGCTGAGGAAGAAAGTCTTGCTGCCAGCATGCTTCTCTGCAAATGCTAGGTTAGGGTTCAGTGTCAGTAAAAAAAAAAAAGGCAAAAGGAACAAAAATATTATGCCACTACTTAAAATTGGGTGTTGTCTTCTCAAATACCTTATTCAATGCTTTCTTTAAAAAAAGATAGAAAACTGAAATGTGACAGTGGACCAGTTTGACATCATCCATGACTTCGGTTTGGGAACATTTGATAGTTTGTAAGAATTAAGATTTCAATGAAGTGATTAAGCAGCAAGTTTCAGACTTGCGTGCCATCACACTGTGTAATATAGTAGTGGAACTTACTGCTACAAGACTTTTTTTCATGGTCATGGAGTCAAAAGGATAAGACTTGTATGTGAAACATAGTTTAAAATGTTTGTTTAAATAAAGTCTCCACACAAATATCCTCAGTTGCTGGCTACTCCTAACTGTTAAAATACACAGAGATACTAACAGTCTAGGAATGTTTTATTTTTGCACTTTACTGTTTCATATTTGCTACTGGTATCTTGTCAGAAAGCATAAAAAACAAAACTGACCCTTGTTCTGACCTAATAAAGTACTTTTTTAAGACTTCCAGTAGCTGAAGCACATTGATATATCTTTCTAGTCTGCTGCTTCTGCCTCACTGCTTTCCCCATAGGATTTGCTTGTCGGCATGAAGCAGTAGCTCAGTCCAGACTATTACAACTGACCCAGTGTTGTTCTTCCATGCCTTTTGTTCCAAGCATAAAATTACTTGAGGTAGGTGACATTGGAAAAGAAACATAAAAATAAGCCTGCTTCTGTACAGAATTGGCATCTAGAATTCCTTACTTTAAAGCATCTTCCTTTAAGAGTTTTCTTAACTCTGAACTTTTATTGTTTAGCAGTGCTTATAAGCTTTTGACTTAGAATCAGGATAAAGAAGAATGCAGCTAATGCCTAAAACATCTAGAGGGACTTAGGAGGAGTAGGATTTTTGCACTTGACCCTCTGAAAAGTTTTAAATTTTTATTCTTTGTTGGCAAAATAAAGAAGCATTTCTGGGTGAGAAATTCAGAGCACTAGCATTAGATAACCGTGAAGTTAGATAGTGTGAATACCTGTCCTGCTTGCTTAAATCCAGAGTTGTTTTCTGCAGCACCCTCTCATGCAGCTGCCTCATCCTGGAAAAAAAAAAAGCCAATAGTCTCTTTCTGATCTCAGAATACAGAGGGATTTGTTCCTCTTCATGTCCACCTTCACCTACTGTAAGCAGCATGGTTTCAGGTCTCCATTTAGGTATCATCAGTGCTGAGGAGCAAGGGGGACTGTTAAGTAGGCTCCTAACTTACATTACTCCAACAGGGTGCAATTTGTGGCAGTGGTGCTTTTGTCAGTTTCGTATCAGAACACACCAACTCCAGAAACAGGAAACAGTGTTGGTGGCTATATGGCTCTGGGCCGGAAAAGGTGAGACTGTGTAGCCTTGTTATCAAAGAGAGAAAAATAAAAATAAAACCTTGTAGAACACCTTTCTGTTGGATAAAGCACAAGATTTTCTTCTGAGGAGGCCATGTTCAGGAAGTGTTTGGGTTTGGGGTTATTTTTAGTACTTTGAGGACTTACCTTAGGCTAGCAAGCTGAATGCTAGTTTTAGAGTATGGATAATATGGCTCTGATCAGAAGCAGACTTTTTAAATAATGTCACAAACTTGGATATTTCTGCAAACATCCACTTATTAGATTTTGTCTTTCGTGTTTTCAAAACAGCTTGAAAATTGTCAAAATGTGTTCTGGGTCATAGGACCTCTTGTCTGTTGAAATGGCTCACAGAGTAGTGTCTCAAAAGCCACTAGGAGATGCCTTTTGTCTGCCCTTGGGGAAGAAGCAACTAAGCGAGTGGGATAAGGATAATTAGCTTAACTGATTATAAATGGTATTACTCACACTGTGCCTGTGCAACTTGTTAAAACCACTGCAGCTATGAGACACAGGAGTAATTTTAGCCCATGTTTAGCAGGCTCCTGCTATGTTCTTGGCATATTCGGGTTACTACTCTCAGCAGAGCAATAGAAAGGACTGTAAATATAAAGAACTATGTGTATCTCAGTAGGTGATGTCTTGACCAAATTGTAAATACTTTATCTTTGGCTTCTGAGTCACTGTGTTCTCTGGGATAGCCCTTCTTTAATCTGCAGAGATGACTTACTCTAGCATGGGAAGGTGAGTTGTACTGTCTAGCTGTAGTCTTCTGAGGCAAAAAATATTAAATAGCTTAGAAAACTGGATGTAAAACATGATATTTTCAAGTGGTATTTAAGTGGTACTATGAGAGTTTCTATTTTGCATCTACAGTGTCAATATGATAATATATTCCATCGCTATTCCACCATTGCTCTTCTATAAAAATATTTCAAATAATATTCTTCCAAATGAGCTATCTTAAAATAACTGGTATTGGATATTACTTCTTTTTAGTATAGAGTACAAAACCATTTTTAGGTGTTCTTAAAGTGTTCATACTCAGCAGCTTTGTTTATCTTACGGGTCTTAACAGGGTGAGGGGACTTTTTCTGTAGCTGTTGAAGGCAATATTCAAAATTACTACACTGTTCCTTCTTTAGAGAAAATGGTGTAAAATAGAGGGTTTAGTCACTTTTAATGTACATGACCTTGTTTTTTGTCTTTATCTTAGTATCTGTAAAACATATCCTAGAAGGAATAAGCTGAGGAGATTCTCCATGTAAAAGAAAGCAATATTTTTCAAATTGAAGAATTGTACAGGTTTGAGAAACAACATTCCATCAGGGCTGACCCTGACCCTGCTGTGCATTCACGCAGACAAGATGTGTGCTTATGCATGTATTTAATGGATGTGCTAAGTAATGCAGCAAGCCAAGAGTTAGAGAAACTGTGGCAGTAGAATGTCGTAAAAGCTTGTGAACATTTAACCAACCCAGTGAGGTAATGTAGGTCACAGTGGCTTGAAGAAATACCACAGTTACTAATATGAGAAGTTTCCTGTCTGATGAATAGGATGCTCCAGAGAATTAAAAGCGACTCTGAGGTTTTAAGTTCATCAACTGCAACAGCCACAAGCCTACATCAAGATGAGCTCATCCATGAAAATTCAGTTTTATCAATAAGAAGTTAAAGAGAAGGCATCCAAATTTAGATACTGCAACAAGCTCAGTGCAGTACAGCAAAAACTGTCACTTGGTTGCAGGTGTAAAGACGCATTATTTTAACTGCTTATGTGGAGGCAGAGCACATAGATGTATTCTGCTCAAAGAACAGATGTGGCTATGGAAGAAAATAGAACCAAAAGGGATATTAAGGACTCTGTGGGTATGCTGTGAAGTTCCAAGGCACTGAATTGTATTTTTAGAGTGGGATAGAACTGATTGTACTGTGTTTGCTTAATTGAAGAATGAGTGTCTTATATCTGAAAATGATCAACCTTTTGGTAGTACAGGTTTGTACTGATGTTCAAATGCTCAAGAAAGAGAGTGGAACTAAAGGAGAATACAATTCTACAAAGAACCTCACTTGGGATGTCTTTAATGTATGAATTTGATTAGGTGACAAAGAGCCATCTGCCCATGAAGCCTGGAGCCAGGGGAGTGCATACAAAATGAAATGACTGAGCAGCATATGGTAGTTAGGAAAGATGAGAACATGCGGTACGTGGCTTTGAGTTCATGAACCATGTATCTGGAATGAGTGATTGTAGTCCTTGAAATTATGTTCTTTCAAGGAAAGTTTTTGAAAATCCATCAGATAGATTTATTTTCATCTGCTGCAGCATCACATTTTTAAGGAGTGTTTTTACTGTGGGAGGCTTTCATAGGAAAAGCTTAACAGAGAAAGCTTGGTTAATTAAAATCTGGAACACAGGTCTGCAGCAAGGGTGGATTCTCTGCAAGTCCCATGCTTGTGGCATCCTAGAGAATGCAGGGCCCCAGGGCCTTATTCATGTTCCTATTTAATTTAGCTGAAGCTGCTGGAGAATGTCCAGAATTCTCTCTCCATTTGCTACACAATTTAGGTTAAGCCCATGACAAAGTACCTGAGTTCAGGACGAAGCAGCCCTTGCAAAACTTTCATCTTTTTTCCCCTCCTCTATTATTTGTGATAGGATGGTGGATTTTGTGCAGTATTGCACACCTTTGAAATGGCAAACTGGTTGACAGAAAATTACTCAGCTCCCTTGATCCTAATGTGGTAGGGGCAGACTATACAGATTACTCTGCTCCTTCAAAGAAGGACAAGGAGTAATTATTATAACAGCATTCCCTGGATGCAATTTTACTACTTCCAGGGGCTGGGAGCCAGAGGAGGAGGAAAGGAGGCAGGCAGGTCAAAGAATGAGTAAGCCAAGTGTCCATCCAGAATAAGTGTATATCAGTTATGCTAAACATTTTCAGGTTTTTTTCTACAGATTCTCCTCTTAACTGTAGTTTAGGTCAGAGTTTGCGTGCGTTAAAATTATGTGGCTGTCCGGAGTACATGGGTGTAATAGGTCTAACTGCACAGTCTTTATTTCAGGTGTGTAGAAGTATAAAATGGACTGTATTAATGCAAATAAGATTTGCTACATTTTCATGTTTAGTTATCTTCATGCTTTAACTGGCTTCTCCTGGGGCACAATGACACCTGTCTGTTAGAAGAACTTATTGTAAACTATTTTTTTACATAGGTGCTATATTTAAATAGTTTTGGACATGAGAGGCTTGAATGCAGAGAGCTAAGTAGCTTTTTGGCAATTAACAGGATGTATTCTTGGTAGGAGAGAAAGGAGAACTTCAGAAGTGAGAAGGAAACAAATAAGGCAAATAGCAGGTAAGACTGAGAATATTGTTACTGTAGAGTTCAGCAACAGAAGAAGGGACCAAAATAGGTTTACTAAAAATCAACACATACCATCATCTGTAGCATTAATTCCCCTCTATTTAAAGAAAGCTGTTATAGGAAGTGAGTGATTTTGCATATTGCAGTGAAGGTTTGTTTTTCACATTAAACTCAGTTATCTGTTTTTCTCAGATACTATTGCCATATTCACAGTAATATGGCAAAGGTGGATGTGACTCAGCATTTTTTTTTAAAAAGAAAGACAGAAATGACTTCCCGTTCTATGCTTTGTGTCACCAGTTATCATTCAAGAGTTAACTAGCTTGTAAGAGCCAATGATGCTTCTAGTGTCTCTTAAACTCACTTCCCTGCTCTCCTGTCCCTCCTTCCCCCATGGGATTGTCACTGTTCAGAACTTTCTCCAATTTTTCCAACTGTCTGGATGACAAAGTCCTCCTGTCTCTATTCACTTCACCATTGATATGATTTATGCTGCATGGTTTTTTCCTTATTCCTAACATGCTGTTTGTTTTTCTGTTTATGGTGAAGATTTCTTCCCTAGATTCCTGACTCTGAAATGGAGAGATTTCTGTTCTGTGGTGCTTTATGTGTTGATATCCAGACTACAGACCAGCTTCAGGATGTCTCATTGTAACTATACCTGCAAGATGGGTTATTTTTACAAAAAAACAACATTGCTTTACAGCTATGCCATTCATTTAGTTATTCTGTCCAATTGCTTTTCCACTTTTACTATCATTGACTAAATTTAATATTTAAATAAAATCTTAGGTTTTCAACTGAAGAAAACTTTACTCATTCAGGCTCTTTTTCCTTCAGTACTCTGCTAATAATGTGAGTGGTCTAGTTATTTTCTATCTTACTTAGCCCATCTATTTTTAATTAACCAAAAGAATTATAAAACATTTAAAAACAACCCTAGGAAGCTGAAGTGAGCAACTAATAATAAGTTTGTCTTATGTTTTGTTGTAAAATTACTTGTATTAATAATGAATAAGGCATAAGAAATTAATTTCAAAATTTGCTGACTGGAAACTTTCGTCTGCCATCTCAGTTTCTCTCTCTTCTTGACATGTATTTGTTACAGTTCCCTCACATAATATAAATGATTTAAATTGAATTTGCTGACATTATTAAAATATATATGGTCATCATTAAATGAATTATAGAAAAACCAGCAATGAAGCACACTGAGGCTAATGTTTGCTGACAGATACATCATGCTTAGCGCTCAGCTGATGAGAAAGGCCAACAAACTGTTTTTCAAATATCTAGATATATTCCTTTGGAGAATACTCAAGTATGAGTTTCATACCTCCCTCCAGTCTGAGTGATAAGTGCATTATTCATTAATAACTGCTTTTAAAAGATGTATTTTTTGCCACAGTATTATGAAAGGCAGTATTTTGTATATTGCTACCTTAAAAGGCTTATTAGTTTTTCCATTATATTTTTTCTATTTTTTTCCCTCCTTTTTAAGGGCTTCAGAGTTCACTGTGGAAATCTGCTGATGTTTGGCAGACAATACTCACTTTAGAATCCTATCTTCATTTGTATAATAGAAAAGGGTGTGGTGGGGAATCTGTAATATTTGTACATGATTTCAAAGATATTGTCTTAAGCTTATGCAGTTCTTTCATTGTACTGCAATTAACTTAGAAATAAAAATAAGTTGATTGTCACTTTTAATAAGAACAAGCCAACCAGCAGATGGCTATTCCATAGTTTGATTTATATTTCTATAGATTCCTAATCAGGCTGTTTCCAAATGTTCATATTTCATATTAGCATGGCTACAGCTGAATACTGGTTTTAGGAAACTGCATTTCAACTCAAATTTCAGTCACAGGAGGGAACTGAGAGTCTGGGAGGAGCCGTAGTAGGCTTCTATCATTCACACAGCATGAATAATTTGTTAAGAAACAGAAAAGTCATATGAAGTAAAGAAGCCACCTTACCAAGAAGAAATGCCACATGACTGATCATTCACTCTTACTGGTTTCCCAACCCATCCAGAGACAATGGCTCAGGTTTCACTTCGTAAAACTGTCATTAATCCCATTAACTTTCAAACAGAGTCACAACAGAACTGAAGCAGTGAGAGATGAGAACTTGGAGCACGTGGGAAGTAGTCAAAAGCAAAAAAAGGCAATTGCTTTAAAAAGCTGTGATAAAGGCACTGTTGCAAACTACTTCAAAGTGGAATAAAATAGGAGTGAAATAAGAGGTTAAGAAAACCATGCAATCTTCAACAGTGGTTTAAAAAAAAAAAGAAAGGAACCTAGACCAGTTTGCTAAGTGTAATTAGCACAAGGATACAGAGGCAAAATCAAAAGATCAGCCAATCGAATGAGAAACAGTGATGTGTGTTATACAAATACCAAAAAACAAAGATTATGTTCATAGGAAGGGTAAAACCAGGAAGCAAGCTGATCACCCTTCACAAGGAGGAATCTTCAGTGCAGCAGCTAGAAAGGCAGAGGTGTTTCATCCTTGGTGAAATTAGCCCTCACTAAGGAAGTCGACTGTAATGCTAACAACAATCTGTCAGAGTGCAAGCTGCAGCTGGGAAAGAAAGGGGCAGGGAAGGCTTTGGTTGGTTAGAGGTTGTTAAAGAGGTTGAGCCTTCCAGAGTACATAGAGACCCTAGGCACTTTTTGGAGTTGTCTTTGAGAATTTGCATTTACAAGTGTACATGCTGATTCTGATTTTAAGAAGTGGGAGCTGAGGAATTTCAGACTTGTGGTTGAAAAAAAAAAAGGTCCTGAAACAAATTATCAAGCAGAGAGGTGAGATGTAAAAAAATCAACATACACTCTAATCAATCCGATGTCTTTCTGTGCAAGAATGTAGATTTTACGTCTAAGAGAGGGGTGGTAGATTTCATTTATCCTGACTTCATTAAGATTTGTGTTACTGTGGCATAGTAACAACATGGTATAAATGCTACTCCTGTTACCCTAGAGAAAATTTTGTGGGAACACTGCTCCCAGCAGTTCACAGACAAAGTGACGAGATGAGAGCTGAGAGGGGTTCTGCAGAGATCTATCATGAATGAGATACTGTTTTATACTCTTTTTAAACCTTGGATGGTGGAATGGAAAATATGCTTGTGGAAACTTGTGAATAATGAGCATCACATAGAACACCAGCTGTCTTGGCTTTTCATCTGATACTGCTGAATATTGAATGGGCATAAGAATAGCTCTCCCTTTCCTGGTTGCTCCTGAGCTAATCAGTTACCTCCAATGACCTCTGTGAGCACCTTCTGCTCAGTCCTTGCTTCCCTCCATGGTTCTTCCAAGCTGGCATGGACTGTTGCCCTCTGCTTATTGCACCAGCTGAACTGATCTATGCTCAAGCCTTATGTCTTTCTCCTATGGGCACAATGGCAAGATGATTGGTAACTTCAACGGAATAATTTAATAAGGGTTTTCTCAGTAAATATGAGACTGAAATCCCTAAATCTGGTTTCACACACCTGACTATTTTTCCCTGTCTGATCTAAATTTTCAGTAGATTCTATATCTCTTTCCCAGGGAAGGGTTATTAATGTCTGATTCATGAGCACATTAACATTTCAGAAAGAGAGCCTGTAAAACCTGGTGGGATGTGTTGCTTTGGTTTGGGGAGGGGGGCTGTTTGTTTTGGGGATTGTGTTTTTTGGAGGGTGTTTTGGTTTTTTGTAATTTTCAAAGCTCCTGTCTAGCAAAACAAGACTCTTTTCCTTGGAGGCAAGTTAGAAGGTCTTCAAAACTAATAATTGTCCTCTGTCTTTCAAGGCTATGTTGAAGCCTGTGGGCATAGACTGGATTTCCCACAACCCCCAATAAGCTCCATTATCCTCTAGCTGTGATGTCCCTCTAAATATCAATAAGCTGCCATCACTAACGAGATCAAATACCACATTTATGAAATACTTCAGTGTTTTAGGTTGAGGGCACTCCTATCTTTGCCTGGGTTTATATGCCTTTAGAATAGGACACTGGTGCTCTGGTGAAGTGGTCAGGGGAGACATCCATTGCCAATGTAGTAAATGGCAAAGCTGAAATCCATACTTTCAGGGCTTTTTTGTGTTCAACCCCTTCAGTTTGTCAGCATGGAGTTTATCAGCATGTAGGACAAAGAAAGAATGAGAAACAGACTCTTGAGCACAAATAAGTGACAAAACTAGGGGAAAAGGGTTCTTTAAGTCTGTTCTTACATTTCAAGACTTTCCATTATTTGGAAAGAGAGCCTAATGTGGGAACATCATTTAAAGAAGAGGCATCTGCAAGCAATTTCCATTAGATACCAAGAGCTGGATGAGGTGTTGAATGTGTTCATTACATTTCTTATCTAATTGTGTGATACTATCAAGCCATACTCACTGAAAAGCCTGACACTCTCATTAAGTACAGAATCATGGTGCTAAATAACAATGTGGTTAGATGAGAAGAGTCAATGCTTAACAGTTTTGCAGCCTTCCATGTATGTTTGCAGAGCAGTAAGATGAAAATTTCCAGGTCCTGCTTTGATAGATCACAGCATATAATTATAGTCACGTTGCATGAGAACGTGGGCACACTGCTGGCTAGGTTAGAGAAAGAGACAGACAAGATCGAAGCCTCCCTGATTTTTTTCCCCTCTCTGAGTGTGCTAACTTGTACCTATTTTAGAAATTTTGATGAGAATGTTTCCATACTTTTTCTCATTTCCTCATTTTTATAGCTCCGAATGTTGTAGGGGTTCTGCTTTGTTTCACTTCTAATAAATTCTTCTTTTGCTTGTCCTTTATTTATTCCATTGTGTTCATTTTACTGTACTGTATTCCTTTTCTATCTTTGCCTCAGTTTGAGCTCTCCACCCCTCTCAATGCTATCTCCAACTCCCTCCCTGGAGGCAGGCCCTGTCATTATCACCTCTCCTTCACTCCTCTCTTCCCTAACACAAGCAAGAAGCTCGATGACACACAGTTTCCTGCTTAAAAGCAGGCTGTTCATCACCAGCTTTTATTTATTTAATAGTCCCCTTTCACAACAGTGGTTTACAGCTTATTGTAGAAGATACAGGAAAGAAAATCGAACAGTGGGTAACAGAGCAGGAGTGCAGAGCTGTGGGTCTGCTCCCCCCCCCACCCCTGGCTCCTGCACTGCACTGGCAGATGTGATGGTGTGGGGGCTGAAGGGCTGTGGATCAAAGCACTGGGCCTGGCTTTTGAATGCCTTTCACCCCACCAAAATATTGCAGCCACATACTACATAAAACTGATAAGCTATAAAGTCACTGCAAAGGGTGGAGTGTTCCCAAAAGGGATTAAGTACTTGATGGGTCTCAGGATGGATCACGTTTTTTTTCTCACCAGGATTTCACTGAACCTGCCATATTTCTCCTCTCTTGGTCAGTTCTTTGCCCACTTACAGCCGTTTTGGCCAAGACCAAAGCTAATTTCTCAAAGCACCCATTCTCAAGCCTGCCCTTCCTTTTCCTACAGGTACTGCAGACAGATCTCTATGCCCTTTACCTTGGATGCTGCCTTGCACCACATATCTCCATTGCCATAGCAGCCAGCAGTGGCACTATGCAGAGCCCACCAAAGTGAGTGACATAGAAGTGTCATTTCTTTTCAGTCTTAACAACTGTAATTTGACATGGATCTGGGAAGAGACCTGCTGAGGCTCTGAAGAGGAGTTGCTGTGCAGCTGTCCTTCACTGGCAAAATGGCCAGGGATGAAGAGTACCATGCCAGTGCCTTGTGCATGGTTTAAGGAGAGGCATCAAAAGGACTTGCAGTAGTGGAGCACCTAATCAAGGCTTTGAAGAGGGCCTGTAAAGAGTCTAAGAATACTAATATATAGTCCAGTGCCAGAGGATACCTTGTTTGTAGCAGAATGAATTTGGCTGTGGTCAGTTTGGGAGCTGGGATGCAATACCCAAGTACAGCAGGGATATGGTAGTCCAGCCCCAAACCTCCCTTCTGTAGCAGGCACTTCCCCTTCTCTAGAGGTGGCCATCCATCTACACTGACCAGAGTACTGTGTGTACAGCTATGGAGAGGACAGTAAGTAAAGATGTAAGTACCCTTGAGAAGGACCCAGGCTAACAGGCACAGAGTGAGAGGGACAACCCCTTTTGCAGGTGCATTGCCTCCTTTTCATGGTAACTCTTCTGGGCACACTGCCAAGCAGCAAGGTTTTCCAGCAAGGCTGACAAGTTTTCTCAGTTATCCCTTACCCTGACCTTTCTGCAGCTGAAATGCTCCCTTCTCTGACCCATCCCACTGCAGAAGTTTTATCAAGACTGTGTCTCATCCCATTTAGTTTTTGTTTGCTCCCTCTCCCAAAATCTTTCCCATCTGAACAGGAATAGATACAATTTTTAAAGTAACAGCAGACATATTCACAACATTTCACACAAAATCAGAGCTGCTTTTTATGATCAAAAAGTGTTTTGGCAATGGCTAGACATAGAACCAGCCTAGCTGCCCATTCTTTTCCAGTTTTCAATGATCATTTATATTTGACTTATGTGATACCAGAAATTAGGTGACTGTTTTGGGGTAAAAACTATGCATACTGAGGCACTTTTGTGCTCAAGATGTTTCTATGTGAATTATTTCTTTTAGTTATGTGTTTAATTCCATTCAGAACATAGCTTAATTGCCTGGTAGTTTTAATTTTATGTCTAGGCCTTATTAACTTAAAAGTAAGGACTGTACATTTTAGTTCCTACAGAGCTACAGAGCTCCTTACGGAGCTGCCAGTTCCTTTTAATTTCATGGTAGAATACATTTTCTTTTCCAAATGTTGAACTCAGTTTTGAATCTATCAAGTCTTTTCCAGATACTAAGCAAATGCACCTAACAATGCAGATACAATGATCGCCCACACAAGGATCAGGTGAAATGCTGCCTCCCTAACTCATATTGCTTTTACTCCTAAACTCTTAGGAGAGAGTGAGAGAGATTTAAAGATACTGCAATTTCACCCCAGTGTTCTACTCCATGCCTGATATTACCCATGACAACAAGAAATACAGGAGGGGAAGTGCTGAATATACACTTCTGAGAGATAAATGCCCTGGAACAACAGAAGAAACACAAGGCAGCTTCCTCAGGAGAAGAGTAGGATTAATAATCTTGATTGTTTTATAATGATAGCTGGTATGTTTTACCTGTAATAAAGGGGAAAAAATTTATTCACTGCCTGAAAAAAGTACTTTAGAGCCTATCTAGTGCTAAAAGGCAAGGGCATGAAGTATAAATAACTTGGCAAGAGAATGAGTACAGGAAGAGTCCTCCAAGGTTTCATCCTGAAATGTGTTTGTGATAGTTTAAGAAAAAAAGCAACAGAAAACAAATCATTTAGTTTGAAGGAATTTTCACATGTGCCTCATTTCAGAAGTGCATAAACTCTCTCTTCAGCTGAGAAATGAAAGGCAAACTAAAGAATCCAAAGAGAGTGGGAAGTAGCTAATGTTACCTTACAATATTGTATTTTCCCTGAGTAGAGAAATTATGGTCAACACATTCCTCTCCAAGAGTAGTTCATGCTGCACTTAATTGAGTACAACTGTGGGCTGCCACCAAAGATGGCAGACTTTCTGTCTTCATGTCCCCACTCCCACATATGTCCCTGTTCTCTTCTTTGCATCACATCCAAGAATTATGCAACTTCAGGCTGAATGAGCTCCCCTGATCCAACAGAAAATAAAAAGGTTTTCGCTGGGGTAGTTTGCTTTGGAATGACCCAAGAAAACTGAGCTGGAGGTAGGTGGGGAGGATCGGAAGAAACTGTTGAGTGTGTGGGGCAGTGACCTCATTATTTACATCAGTTTTAGACAAAGCAGGACTTCTGACTGCAGTGTTAGGCAGCTTCAAAACTGGAAAAGCACATTGTTCTTTATCAATATGCTGCTGGACAAACAGCAAAGGTTGAGGGGAGGAGGAGGTGACAATAAATGTGATGGAAGAGGCAGAATTCTGAGACAATGGAATGCTAAAGCATATGGGACATTTGGAAAATGGGAAACCACCATCTCAGCTCTTTTTGAAGAACAGAAGGTACCAGGCGTATGCATCTTCCATTACCTAGTTACTGAGGAAAATTTTTATGGAGGAAAATAAAATGTCAGTTTGAACCAAGAAATATTAATTATTTTCTCATTTGCTCCTGCTCAGATATTTGCCACTGATCACAATCTAGTGGATGATGTGCTATGAAAGGTAGAGGCGGCATAAAATGCCTTGCTGAATAATTGATCACCACCCCTCCAGGCTACGTCCATGGATGAATGCATATGCCAGTTAGGATGACTGTGTCCCCAGTTAATGCTCTTAATTGAGAAACACTTGATCTGAAGTAAAATAGTATATTTAAAGATATCTTATTTGTGTGAGAAAGTTTTTCATATTTTACAGTGTTTCTTTTTTTGCGTGTGTTTTTCTGAGTAAATGCAGGCACCTTTTGGCCCTTTAGTTGCATGGACATTTAGAAACAAATGATGTATTTAAAAAAAAACCTATAGTGTAAATCTTGATCACACCAAATCAAAACCAAACTTCCTGTTTACCTTTCCGCTGTACTTCTTCATCCAATATCTATTGTTACCAAGTGGTTATAGTTCCCTCATCTTCTTAGTAGGAATTAGGGGACCAAATAAAAGCCAGGATATCATGTCCCAGTATCTCATTCACAAAGGCAACATGAAGCAGTAAAGAGACAGAAGGCTAGACAACAGGGTTGCTGAACTCAGTATATGGCAGAGGTTTCCTACCTTTGAGTCCATTCTGCAGGTTTCTTGGCTTTTCACAAGAATCACACAAGGATAAGACATTTAACCTAAAAATAGCTCTGATCCTAAAAACTAAATTTTTTAAGGCAGATGATGTTATGCACATGTTGCCTTCTGGAATTTACTTCAGACTCTGGAAGAAGGAAAAAAAATAAAGGAAAATTAAAAGAAAGAAAAGCTGAAGGAATTAAGAGAGTTGGAAAAAAGGCAGGATTAGAACCAAAAGGTGCCACTGTATGTGAGCTCTGCTCTTAGCTTTATGCCATATCTCAGCTGTGTCTTCTGAAACGCAGAGAGTCTGGCTCTTAGTGGCCTTAGGCCATTCTCTTGTCTGTTCACCTCTGGGACAATTAATGCTTATTTGGAGGCAGTTGCCAAGATTTTCTCCCAATGTGACTGTTCACTCAGTCACATCCAAGCTTGGTCGTGTTTGTTTTACATTTGCTATGATAAACTGATTTACTATTTTCTATATAAGTTGTCTAACATGACCTCGTAAGTTCAAAGTTAACATGAATTATAGAGAGAAATAAAATCAAATCTCATTATTAATAATTTTTGTTCTGTCTTTTCCAAGACATTTTTACTTTTCTTTCAGTTAAGAACTTTCTCCAAAGTATATACAGGTGTGTCCATGCATCATCCATACTGCATGTAACCCTCTGCATTACAGGAATATTGATTAGGATATAAACTGCAAGGTGAAGCTTTTTACTGTTGGAAAGCAGCAAGTTGAAGATCCCCTTATTAGTCCTTCATCATCTGTATTCTGGAGTGAACTGGCCAGAGATCCCATGGAGGAACAATACATAATGCACTTTGCACAGGAGACCAAGTCAAGGTTGTGTAGACACCTGGCATCTTATAATTTTTGGGTAGCTGACTTTACTACCCACATAACTTTCTTTATAAGTAGTTTCCTTGTCTCTTTAAAAAAAAAGAAAAGTAATTTTAAAGAAGAAGATCATATATGTGAATCCCAGGTTATAGATGGATGCCCTCTTCCAGATCCAGCTGTGCTGCAATGAAAAGCTGCAGCTCATACGCACCCGCACCTTCCCCAGGAAAAGCTCCTGTTCCCTGGTACCCACTGGCTGAGGCCACGGTCCCACCTCCAGTGTCAGAATGAAAATCAGTGAAGGTTAGACAGAGTGAGCAGGAGGCTTCACTCACCTGCCTCCTTCAGATTGAAGTGGTTAGGGGAAAGTAAAGGTTCCCAGGATGCGACTTCATAAGTCTCTCATCAGACCTGAAGAAACTGTACCGGAGAAGTGATGCCTTCTGACCGGGAAGGCTACAAGTGTG
This sequence comes from Campylorhamphus procurvoides, assembly GCA_013396655.1. Taxonomy (NCBI): domain Eukaryota; kingdom Metazoa; phylum Chordata; class Aves; order Passeriformes; family Dendrocolaptidae; genus Campylorhamphus; species Campylorhamphus procurvoides. Next base: position 296,992 of record WBMV01001030.1, read on the forward strand.
CCAGTGTGCTGTACGACACAGGCATTTGCACAGTGCTTTTCTGCCTATGCCTGAGCAGCCCAAACTGAGGGAAAGTGGTCATTTTGTTCTCTGTTAAAGCTATATTAGATGTTCTTGTGCAGAGGAAACACATTTCTCTGGAAAATATAACAAACTTTGTGTAAGTTGAGCAACTTCTCAAGTACAGAAAATTATATTTAAGGGCAAGAAAGGACAAAATCCTGAGCAAACCAGTCTGAATCCAAAGCTGACCCTGCTCTGAGCAGGAGATTAGATCAGAGACCTGAGATTCTTCCAATGTGAAATATCCTGTGATTTTTTTTAAAAGTAAAAAATAACCAGCTGTAGCTGATTAGAGCTGTCACTAGTCCTATAAACTGAATGAAAATCATTAGCACTTTGGAGAGATTTTGGGAGGGTTCCCATTACAGCTGAGACAATTGGATGCCTGACTGTCCACAGAAGGATGGTTTCCATTCTACCAGGCTTTCTGGTTTCTTCTAACTGCTCACATGATCCTGCAGTTTTTGAGATCTGCTGACTGAGCCAGCAGAAAACTACTTACTTAGTTGACCTGGCTCACCTATGGGTTAGACAGTAATAGAGGCAAAAATATTGGAAAACGTGGAGCCACACAGCCAGGATAAATCCTGGGAAAGCAGGGCTTTAGCTTCTAGCATTATCAGGTTGGGGCAGAGTACAGTTTTATTCTTGTAAGTTAATGTAGATGTGTCTAGTCAGTTCTCTCACTATCACGTTTAATTATTTAATATAGTATCAGATCCCTCAGGTCTGCAACCCAGTGATGTAGGCTGGACTCTGTGCCTGTATTGCAATGTATGGAGCAAGGGCTTAGATTGTGAGTGCCAGGAATCCAGAGCTGTTCCTGTGAAGTGCCACTTACATCTCTGCTGTTAAATAAATGATAAACTACAAAGAGTTTTTTGCTTCCCATTAAGTTGTCTGTATGGAGGCTTTTCTGTCTTTTGATCATAGGTCAAATTCATGTCCTTTTTGATGTTAGAACAATTTGAGGGTTTTGACAGCTTTTCAGTGCACCCTCCAGTGCTGTCCTGTTGCTGAGGTTACCTATTTTTATGTTTCCGACTTGTGATGTGGGCAATGAAGCCTAATTCGCTGCAGCCTAGAAAGAATAGTCTGGCTCTCTCCTCCTTGCCTCTGGTTTCAAGCTCCCACTGCTTCCAATCAAACAGCTGAGGGCTGAGCTGGACTAGCTCACAGATCAGAACAGGGAAAATGAACTCTACAGAAAACCCAGCAGAGCAGCTACTGTCAGCCTGGCAAGCTGATCCAGCTCACCATGCCCTCCCCTGTCCCTAAGGCAGGCAGTGCAGGGGGAAGACAGGAACAGACCACTGGGCAGGGAAGAGGAATGCTTTTTTGAGAGACAGCCTACAATTAGCTTGTATAAAGTGATTGTGGAACTGCAAGATCAATCACCTTCAGAAGTACTTGCATTAATTTTTTTTTCCAGGTGATTTTACACATAAAAAAGATTCCTGTGAAGCTGCAGAGCCAGTGAAACTTTTCCTCAAATGTAACAGGAAATAATGATTATTTAATTTTTTTTATTTCATCCGGCATAGAACGAGACTGAAGCCAGAGAATACTTTATACTTCATTGCTTAAAATATTTACAGTAGTAAAGTGAAGTGGTGGTTTTCCTTTTAGCTTTCTGCAACAAATGCAAAACTGCAATGATTAGCTCTACGTGAAGTCAGTGTGAATGAATAACAGTATTTTGGAGAAACTGTCAGGGCCTTATCTCACAGCTGGCACCTAGTGATACAGTAATTTCTGCAAACCCAGATAGACTCCAAAATTAACACTATCCATTAAGAAAGACCATGGAGTGCTATAATTATGTCAGAATACTTTGGCTGTCAAAACCAAAATCATTCTTAATGTGTATATTCATATCCAATAACATAGGTTTCTAAACAGAAAAACTGTGTGTTTTTTTAAAATTTTGATACAATTAAATCCATAGTTAGTGTAATATAATTCAAAAAAATAACAATTTTTCTATAATTTCCACATCAGCAATTTTTGCGAGAACTGACCGGTTTGACATCACCCTGTTTTCTAATAATGTTTCCATGTTAATGTGTGCTTCCCTCCAGCCTCCTCAGACTGCTCAGAAGTAGCACAATTGCTTCAGACTCAGCAGTGCAACAATAAATTACAAATTGTCTTCTAGCTTGTTTTTGCACACCCACAGAAAACTTCTTTCCTGCGGTTATTCTCAAGGGACCTGGGATTCCATCTGCTTACTTTATTTCAGGTGGAAAAAACCAATGAAAACCAAACAAGATAAAGCTGACAAACCTGTATCCACCTAAACTTACAAATCCAGAGTGAATGCTTGGATTTAAGCAGTCATGGAAGATTTACAGTAGCAGGCAGACAGGAACTCAAAATCTTAGTCCAGGGCTGAGTTAGAAACACATGTAAACTACTTTGAAGCAAGTTTAAAAAAGAATGAACTTGTGTCCGCTGTTTATTTCAGTGTAAACACGTAAGGCTGTCTTGAAATAAAGTCTGGGAATCAACTCAGGCAGTAAATTTGACCCTGTCAACTATCAAAAGAAGGGTTCTTATCTGTCTCACTGAAGGCATATAGCAGACTAAGTTTCAGTGATCAGCTCCTAGTTGAGTGGCAAGCCTGGCTGGAGTAAAGGAGAATATTGCCTTGACTCTGGGAATTTACGTGTTGCAAGGACAGCCTACAAAAAAACCCAAACAACCTAGTGTATTACTAGTTTTTAGAATTGCTCCGACTCTTTCCACCTCTATTTGATTTCAAATACAAAGAATGACTGCGAAGACACATTAGCCTCTACAAAATATTTCATATGCAATATGCAACAAGAAAAAAGACACAGTTATTAGTTTCTGTATAATTTTTGTTTGTTTGTTTTTTAAATATATCTATAAAAGGAACTTAGAAGCTTATAGATTTTCCAAGAAAATAAAGAACTACACTGATGTACTTTGTACATAAAATACTTTGAATTGTGAAAGACTCATGTAATCCCTCAATGGCATAGGAGGTCTGAAACTGAGGTCTGCAGAACTTAGGTGGCCAAGATTATGAAGACATGAAATGAGTGATGTGGGTGCAGTGTGGTGCTCTCCTTGACATGCCTTTTCCATTCCCACTGTGCTTGGAGGTTTGTGGTTCTCTGAACCCTAACCATAACCCTAAACCTAATGGAAACTTGGGGTTGAGACTGAGGTCCCCAGCACCATGGATAACCTAGATAGGAAAGATATGGAGAGAGCAGTGTTGGTGTATTGCCATGATCCCCTTGCTATGCCTTTTCCAGCCCCGGTGTCCATGGAGCTATACACACTGTAGTTCTCTAACCCAAACCCTATCCCTTGACCCTAGTGGCAGCATGGAATTGAGGCTGACGTACCAGATACTATGGGGAGCCCAGATTAGAAAAACATGGTAGGAGCAGTGTAGGTGCAATGTTGTGCTCACCATGGTATCCCTTTTCAAGCCCCAGTGTCTATGGAGCTGCATGCTTGCTGGTTCTCTGATCTCCAACCCTAAACATGCAACCTTGGAGTTTAGGGTGAAGGTTCCAAGTTCCATGGGTGGCCCAGATAAGAATGATGTGAAAGAAGGAATAGTGGTGTAATGTCGTGCTCTCCTTAGCATGCCTTTTCCAGGCCCAATGACCCTGAAGCTGTAGGCTTTATGGCTCTCTGAAACCTCTTCCTTGCCAATTAAAAATGAAACATAACAGCACACAATAAAAGAAAAGTTTCACCCAGACAATCTTCTGGAACTTATTGTCTCTTACTTTTAATTCTCTGACTTTCCCACTGTCCAGGTACAGCTGAGACATTCTCATACGATCACAGAGGTTCCTGCTGTTATCTTTATATGGGTAACATTAGCTTTACAATACTTCCCATCTTTGACAGCACTAGAAACAGACATTTTAAGGCTGCTTCTGAACTCAGAGGTTTTTGTATAGCAACGCCATTCATCAGCACATCTAAGACACTATGATTCAACAGGCCAGAAATAATTCTTCCAAGCTCTTTACTGAAGACTTCACACTGAAGTGGCAGCATGCTGTTAGAGATCATCCTGACTATGCCTACTATGACAACCCTTTTTCACACCTTCTGAACATCAGAGAAAGTTTATATAATCTGTAACATCATCACCACAGGTGATTTTTTTTTTACTCCCAGTTCCAGACCTTCAACGTACTGTAAGGAACATAGAGTACTGGTGTGTTTCTGGTATGTGTTTTTGTACAGAGATCTGAGAGAATGATTCGATACTCAAAGCTTCTTTGCCTTGTACACATCAAAGTTCAAGATCCTTTTGTATGGATTGTAGCGTGCATCATCAAGAATATGTCATACGATGCAAAACCTGTGTTTTAGATACAGCACTCCTTGTGACAAATTACAGATAAGGTGCTTTAACTAATTTTTAACCTAAAATATAAAATGTAAAAACCTAAATCAGTTACTTTGGAAATTTGTCATTTGGCAGTCTTTTATCTCACGTCTCTGTGAGAACCATAGAATCATTAGGGTTGGAAAAGACCTCTAAGATCATTGTCCTAGTGTCACCCTAGCACTACAAGTTCACCACTAAACCATGTCCTCAAAAGCCACACCCACATGTTTTTTCAAACTCTCCCAGGGGCAGTAATTCTACCACTTCCCTGGGCAGCATGTTGCAATGCTTGGCAATCAGTTTCATGAAGAAATTTTTCCTAACATTCAATCTAAACCTTCCCTGTTGCAACTTGAGGCCATTTCCTCTTGTCCTATTGCATGTTACTTGGGAGAAGAGACTAACTCCCATGTCCTACAACCTCCTTTGAGGTAGGTGTAGAGAGTGATAGGGACTCCCTGGAGCCTTCTTTTCTTGGTCTGTAGACCCTTCACCAGCTCTGTTGCCCTTCTCTGGACATGCTCCAGCACCTCAATGTCCTTCTTGTAGTGAGGGGCCCAAGACTGAACACAGGATTCAAGGTGCAGCCTCATCAGAGCCAAGTAATGGGGGACAATCACTGCCCTAGTCCTGCTGGTCACACTATTTGGGATACAGACCTGGATACCACTGGCCTTCTTGGCCACCTGGGTACACTGCTGGCTCATGTTCAGTGGCTGTCAACCACCAGCCCCAAGTCCCTTTCCACTGGGCTGCTTTCCAGCCACTCTTCCCCCCTGTGAAGTAAGACCCAGACAGGTACTGCAAAAAATGCAAAGGCAGTGGAAAGAATTCAAGGAAATTTATTTCAAAAGCGAGAATGCTAAAATTTACAAAGAAAAGCTCCACCAGCTGCAAAAGTGTTGGGCTTGAGAAAGACATGTGTCCTATTCCTTTTTCAGGCTTTATCACAACTGCTCACCCCGGGTCTCTCTGGGCTGCAGGGGCCCTGTAACATTTCTGTGAGCGTTATCTCTCTGCTCACATATCAGAGAGAGAGCCCCTCTGGAACGCAGGGTGAGAGACCTGCAATTGTCTTGAGAAAAATGTCTCTCTTTTGGCAGGAAAGCCTTTCCTGAGTAACTGTCTCCTCATAGTAAAATCTTCTGGAAAAAGGGTACATACACCTACACCCCAACCTGTAGACTGTGCATGGGGTTTGTGTGACACAAGTGTAGGACCCGGCACTTTGCTTTGTTGAACCTCAGCCCATCAATGCAGCCTGTTGAGATCTCTCTGCAAATCCTTCCTAGCCTCCAGCAGATTGACACTCCCACCCAGGTTGGTGTTGTCTGTGAACTCAGTGAGGGTGCACTTGATCCCCTAGTCCAGCTCATCAATGAAGATATTAAACAGGACACGCCCCAGTACTGAGCCCTTGGGAACACTGCTGATGACCAGCTGCTAACGGGATGTAACTCCGTTCGCTACAGTTCTCTGGGCCTGACCACCAACCCATTTTTTGCCCAGCACCTTTCCACAATGTGGGAAGCCACTTTCTCCTGGATAATGCTGTGGGAAATGGTGACAAAGGCTTTACTGGAAGTTTAGGTAGATGGTATCCACAGCCTGAGACCTGGATGGCTGTTTGTTTTTGTGGGAGCTCTGTCTGGATTGCCACATGCTTTCTGATGCTTGCAGAGCATGTGACTTTTGGCCATTATTTTGTTCAATTATGTGGAAGCATAGGAGCATTCAAACTTTCCTTAAATCTCCTGAAACCTCACATGTAGGCTTCATATGGAGGACATACATTGATAGTATGTTTTTAACAACTATTATAGAAACTGCTGTAGGTGATAAGCAGGTACAGATCTATACCTATATATAGACGTATATACCTAGAGATAACAAAGTCAAGCATCATCCTTCCTCGCTCACTGATTTGCATGATTCAGTAATGGAAAGTGGCTGATCAGTAGATCTGGCCTAACTTATGGCTATATTTCGCTTGCTTTGCATTGACATGTAGCAGCACAAAGCAACCAGTGTCTGCTGATAAATGTCTCAAAATTTCAGATAGTTTTCAGCTGGGCCAAGATTCCTCATATATATGTTCAGGTTTTAGGAGGTATTATGCTACCTTTCTTGTGTCTTGTCACTGGGATTCTTCATGGGCTTTCTAGTTAAATATTCACATGTAAAAACTTTAGGAAGAAATTCTCAGGCAAAAATCACTGTTAAATTGGAGCTGATATTAAGAATGTATGTTACTAATTTAACTGAAAGTAATCCCAGAAAATATATCAGCTGCATATAATGATGGCTATTCTCATCTAAATCAGGCTCCCCTTTTTAAGGGATCTAGTCATATCTGCAACCGATGAACTGAATGTCAGGTCCTTAATAGACTCTACTGAAAAGACTAGGAGTAAATACATATTCTTGCACTGAAGAATCTGATATATCAAATGTGAGAATGCTTTGAGTTATAAACTGAATAGTCTGGGTTTTTCCCTACATTATCTTTTGATCCATGGATTACAAAACTTTCTTAAGAGATACAAATCTAGGTACAGAGATAAAAACTCTTGGATTGCATTAGTTTTTTTTACTAGTCTTAATAAAGCAGGCAGTTTGTTCACAATTATAGTGTTTATTTTACTAAGCCTATATTCAGTCATGCATATCAAGGCAATCTGATGATTGAAGACTTCTGTGCATTCCTTGACCTAGTCAAGCCAACTAAAAAATCGCAGTACTTGGTCCATTACCAGCACGCTAAATTGAACTTAAAACTCTATCATATGATTCTTTGAAGCCTTATCACCCCTTGATTGCGCTAGTGTCTAAAATGAAAATTGTAAGGATGATACTCACTGTGGTACTCAACCAATTGTATAGCTTCAAAGAATATAGATTAAGTTGATTTGTTTTGGAAGATTAACCTATCAATAATGCTAGCATTAATGAAAATAATACTCTTTTGCCCTATAATGGGCTTTCTTCCATGCATATTCCATCTGCCTACTTCCTCATATCCAAGAAAAAGCTTTCAAACATCAAGAATTCTATTTAAATAATTTATTATCAATGCTATTTTGAATGCTTGTTTTTGAAGCATTCCACATTTTCTCTGCCTTGAGTGTTATAGTGCCCTTTATTCTTCTAGACGAAACCAAAGAGTTTGCTCGATATATTTGAGTGTTCTGCTCTGTCAGAATGACATCTTATCCTGGCAAATGTCCAGCTGGTATTTCATTTAAATTTACACAACAGAAACCATTAGGATTTTAAACTTCCTTCCTTCAATTCTCTTCACAAAACTCCACGTTTGTATTCCAGTGCCAATACACAACCTGCCTGCAACACTTTGAAATGAAGGATAGTTAGCTTCAGGACATGCCATCAAATTATAACTGTAATCTCTCTTAAAGCTACAACTTGAGTAAAGCTCAGTTTGGAAGGCCAGGGAGATTACGATTCATGCTTTAATTTTATCTGTCAGGTGCTGTTGCAGTGCTGTTCTGGCTCGTGTCCCAGGCAGACTCCTAAGAAGACAGAGCACAGCTCTTAAAATACGTGCACCTTTTAGACTTTGAAGCTCCATGACTTCTCTTGCATTTGACCTCCCGAGGTTACCAAATGGAGACAAAGTCCATCTGTCTTTTCCTGACACTTTCTCATTGACCTGTTTCTTTCCTATGGCTGCTATACAGTTTGTTATCTTCTAGTTACACAGGGACTGAGTTTTATCTGGAGCTAAGTGTACAGTTCAGACAGCTTGCATAAAGCTATGATGGTCAACCCAAGCACAGTATCTAGTGTCTTTCACTGCACACTAAAGAGAGACATGACTAAAGAGTTTCAGATACATCTCTCTTAACTGTGAAATAGCTTTTTTCCAGTAAATCCAATCATAGGCCTTTTTTTCTTTCAAAGAATGAATTACAGCTAGAACTACTGAATTTGAAGTTTTCTTATATGTGCAGCTAACAAATATTCTGTTGTTAATATATAAACTCACATTATTAATTACTTTATCTACTTAAATACTTTCTCAAGGATAAGGGAAATGCCTTTACTGTGTATTCTACCAATATCATAAAAAAAGATGTTCAACACTTCATTCTTAGCAATACTTATTATTGTTTATATGAAAATGGTAATAGTTGAACAGACTTAGTAAGAAAAAAATTGGATATTATAATTGTCTGGAACGCTACAGAATTTTCAATTAATTAAAAATAGAAGCTTCTAGATAGTCTTTTCATAAACCCAGTCTTCAGGAAAACACAATTATTTCCAAACTATTTAATTTAATAGGATATGTATAAAGACTTTGTTCTGGGAGAGATACATTAAGGCACTGCATGTCCTTATGTATTTTGCAAGTGGTAATGAAGAAACTGAGACAGAGATCTGGTTGGTATGTTTGAAAGCATAAATCAGAATCTGTCACTCAAAGCTGGCTTAAAGCTTGTGTTTACACTGCCTTGATCCCAGGGTTTCTTTGAAGATTTCTTTGTAGGGCTGTAAGAGGGCATTCTGAGTGTTAGTCAAATATACATACCAGCTACAGATGATGATTATTCCAATGCAGAATTAATCACAGAACCTTAAAAAATATTGAGTTGGAAGGGACCCACAAGGATCATTGAGTCCAACTCCTGGCCCTACATAAGACACCACAAGAATCACACCCTGGGCCTGAGACTCGTCCAAATACTTCTTGAACTCAGTCTTGGTACTGTGATCATTCCCTGGGGAGCCTGTTCCAGTGTTCAACCACCCATTGGGTTAAAAACTTTTTCCTGATATCCAACCTAAACCTCTCCTGACTCAACTTCATGCCATTCCCTTGGGTCCTCTCACTGGTCACCACAGAGAAGAGATCAGTGCCTGCCCCTCCTCTTCCGCTTGCGGGGAAGTTGTACTTGCAATGAGGTCTCCCCTCAGTCTCCTCTTCTCCAGGCTGAACAGACCAAGTGAACACAGCTGCTCCTAATACGGCTTCCCCTCAAGGCTCTTCACCATCTTTGTGGCCTTTCTTTTGACAGTGTCTAATAGCTTAATGTCTCCTTATAAATTGTGGTGCCCAAAACTGCACACAGTGCTTGAGGTGAGGCCACACCAGTGCAGAGCAGAGCAGGAAAAACACCTCCCTTGACCAGCTGGTGATGCTTTGCCTGATGCCCCCGGACACGATTGGCCCTCCTGGATGAGCAAAATTTGTCATTTTTCAAATTCCCTTTTGCATAACTACATTTTTTTTAGCATCCAGCAAGCAGCATTTTAGCTTGGGAGCAGAGCTTTTGCATCAGTGGTGTGACTCTGCAGCATTAGTCATGCAGCCTCACGGTCATTAGCAGGCTAGACAGCCCCAGTCAAACACTGCAGAGCAGCTACTTTGTAAAGAAGTCATCTGACTTCAATGTTCAACTTCCAGTGGTGGTGATCTGTGATGTTCATCTTGATAACTGCAGTATTTTTTGTCACTGCACTTTTTAAAATGTTTAAATCATCTTGAAAATAGCAGCACTGCAAGATTTGATAGTCTTTTATTTGAACCGGTTTTCTCAAATTGTGAACTATTTGGGGAATCTTCTACTTGAGCGATTGTGTAACAGGAGGAAGCAACAATGATCCATGTCAACTGACAGGTTCCTCTGAGAGATTTCTGCTTCTCCCAGCCCTAGACCACCTGTCAGTGTACGGGCTCACTACAGACAGTGCTCTGAACCTACAGGCAAAGCCTGAGGGTACACTCCATGTTAATTAAAGAACTTCATTATTCTTTCTCTCTGTCATTTATATATTAATTTTGAAATTAATATTTCAAATTTATTTTGAAGAAGCTCAAATATTGAGTCTACACAGTCCAGCCCTGCACTTGGCAGCTATATAAGTCTGAGCAAAAGGAAGGGGAGAGGGACAAAAGGGTGGTAAGATGCAATGCATGGTTATTTAGGGATGCTGGCATTGCAATAACCTTAACACAGTGGTAAGAAAATTGTCTTTTCCTCAAGGGAGAGGCTTCCTCACCTAGCCTTTATTTTGAGCCCACACAGAAATGTGTTCTAGTAGCTAGATTGATCCCTGTGCTTTTCTTCTTCTTTTTTGTTGTTTGGCTTTCATATTTTGTATTCAATTTAATGCAAAGGAGCAGGTTAAAAAAAAAAGAAGAAAAATGGAAAATGTAATGCTGGAGCTGGAGGCAGAGGATACTGACATAGATTATGTTATGAAGGGTATAATATTTTGCCAAACTGAAACAAAGCCAATAATTTCAAGCCAAAAAAGAAAAGTGAGATCTCTTACCAGCACTCCTGCATGCTGCACCTTTATCAAATTCATCATTCTCTTCCTTATATAGAATAATGTAGAAACTGGGGAAAAAAGGGACTCATGAGGTTTCTCATGGAGATTTCTTACCTCAGAATATTTCATAATGAAAATGTAGTGAGTTGATATGGAACACCTTTTAGGAAAAATTTGAAACTGTTTGGAATATTTAAATACCCATGTCTCTGTGTATGTGTGCATATATAATTATAACCAGTGAAATATGCTTTTTACTACAGACAAAAAAGACATTCTTCTCAAGGACTTATCATCTTTGTGTGTTTTTTTTTCTGACAGAAGGTTGGTTTCTTCATTCACTGCTTCTGTTACATATGAAAAAATCAGTACCTTTGCAATACCCTTCTCTCCTACAGATCCCACAATGCAGACACATTCACCCTTTCCCCATCATTAGTCAAAGATAATAGCTGTAAGTTAAATTCTGATCTCAGAGTATATCTGAAGGAAATCATAAAAGGGATTTACAGTGAGAAAAAGTGAACATCACTTTTGATCCAAAGGCATCTTATGAAATCCAGCCATTGCAGTAGGTGTTTGTGCTGATTTGACACAATGCTGGAGCACCGAACTAAGCATGGATCTTGCTTAGGGGCTTTAATTCCAGTATTTCATATTTTGCTCTGACATATTTTGCCCCTTTAAAAAATGCTACATGGGGCCAGGAAGTTATGTGACTTTCAGCCATATTCCCTAATCAGATTAAGAATGCTTTCAATATTGCTGTAAAGTGTGAAATCTCCTCTGCGCTGTTGTTCTTCCTTTGGCATTAATTCCACTGGAAGCCTGCCATGTGCATGACACAAAAATAGGAAACTCAGCCTCTTGTTGGATTTTAACACTAGAAAACAACTAGAAGAGAGAGCATCAGTGAAAGTGAAAATCTAGCAAGACGAGTAATATATGACAGAAAAGGAAGTTGGAGGATGGACCAAGAAGAATTAGCAGTACAAAAGACTACGTAGAAAGACAAATCTCAGACATAAAGACAAGGAGGAAAAGAAAGCAGGAAAGAGAATGAAGGAACACGTAGAGAGGTGAAGGTAAAAAGCAACCAGGAAGATGACAAAGAGCAGAGAAGGAATGGGGGAGAAAATTAGGAGGGATAAAGGCACATGATGAAATCAGGGAGCAGACACGAACAGATAGCATTGAAAGTGGGATATTTTTTTTTCTCTCCTTTAGCCCTAGGGGAGCTTGGTTTGCTAAAGGAGGTATGTATATATTCACCTCTGTAACCAGCCAGATCTTATGCTGATGGCAGCAAGAACTGGCAGCTGAAGACAGAAATTGTTTCTGTTTAAAGGATCCTCAACACATACCTATTTCTCCTCAGAGGACTCTGGTTTGGACCAAATAAGTTCCTCCTTGGCAGAGGATGTGCTGGACGCTACCTCAATTCACCTTGATGGGAGCAGACAGGAGAAGATTTAGCCCCAAATTTACATAGTTGACAAGGGCAGCTTCACTCCAGTTCCTTTGACCCAAAATCACAGATACCAGTGAGCCTTGTCTCCTTCTCCTTCTTTTATAGATGGTTCAAAGCAAAACTCTGGCTTTATCACTTTGAACCATTTGCCCTGAAAAAGCCAATCTTTCACCATTTGTTAGGCTGGAATTCTCCAGTCCAGACACAGGTTGTGAACACCTTTCTAGTGTCTGAAGCAATCATCTGGAATACCTGCAATTTAGCATTCACAGGCAGGTTTTAGCACACCTCTCCTGTGAGAGTTATGATAGAAATAAGTATCACCATTATGTATTAATAATTATCCTCTTCAGTCTAAAAGACTGTCATGTGTGCCACCATGCCTTAAAATTCAGCAAAAACACTAGAAATATTTAATGACTGTTGAGAATTTTCTTTTATTCCTACCAATGATCCTTCACACCTTGGATTACTTGAGAGTCTGAATGGAAAAAATAAGGAAACTTTTACTTTAAGAGTTTTCTTTGATGAAGCAGAGGACCTAAAGAAACTATAGAGATGAACTACTTTTAAATTCACTGCAAAAACTGAAAGGATAAAGGCTGGGCCCAAATCAGGAGAGTGAATGATAAATGAGAAGTTACTGAAATAATTGTTTGATAATTACCAAATATCTGAAAGTAAGTGGTTTGATAATTTCTTTCCAGTTCACAGGGGACAAATATAAAAATAACCCACTATAGTAACATTTTTCTTGATCTCAAACCCACAATTACTGCTGCTGTGCTATAACTTACAAGAAGAGTTTTGTGTATGATCCTCTGTCTTATGTGTTTGGAACCAAATTTGCACAAACCCACAGTAAAATTATGGCCCTAGAAAGACTCCTGGACTTAGTCACTACCTTGTTACTCAAGAGTCACAACAGTATATCCCTGCTGATGTCAGGGTCATTCTAGATGGGGGAAACCTGAAGGACATGGTGGTGAACAAACTCTCTTAAGTGCCATAGTTCTCTAAAAATTATATGATGTGTTTAGGTCAGGCCTGGTACATATGCAAGGAAGTGCAAACTGTTTTAAAACAGTTTTTAGACTCTCTGGTATTATAAAGTAATACAAACTTCTAGATGTGGTCCCTCTCTGTCCCAGCCGTTTCTAAAGCAGAGTTTCGCTCTCCAATCTCCACACACTTGTAAGAGAAGCATGAGGAGCATCAGGAGCCACTGGCTGGGCTGCCTCTGAGGCTAAGCAAACACAGGTTGGGGGAACAGTTCTCATTGTCATTAATCTTACTGTCTTTATTATAGGATCTGCAAGCAACTTTCACTTTTCAGTAGCTCTGAGGGGTTTTTTTTGTTTGTTTGTTTGTTTTTAGTGCAGCGCAGTGCAGTGCAGTATCACGTAGAAGCCCACTCATAGAAGCCCCAGGGAATTTGGACCTCATTATACTAAACATGTCAAAAAACCTCACCAGTCAAATTCCTATGAATTAATTTAATTGTGTTAATTTTATCATATCAGTGCAATCCAAGCGAAACAGAGACGTTGTGCTGGAATAGCATCCATTTATTCTAGTGCAATTTTATACTTGTGTAGTTTTCCTTCTCATGGATAGGGATTAAAAGGTGACTTATCTACAACGTAATGACAATCATCTTTATGAAGAGTTTTTTAAATTCATCTGTGACAAAGTGGTTACTTAATTGCTTAAGATGCTGATAATGCAGCAACTGGCTTAGGTTTGATGTGCACAACAATGGTTTAAGTATTAACTAAATGGCAAGTCTTCCTACGGATTTCCCTGCATCAGCCTATTCTTAAATAACATTGTATGTGAACACCCTTTTTCAGGTACAACTGTAATTTTCTCTGCAGCAAGAATTTTCACACAAAAAGATACTTAAAAATTGCTACCATCCTCTTTCACATCTTCTTTATTATGAATAAACATGTAACTGAGAAGTCATGAGTGCTAGAACATTTATACCATATATTGAAATATATAACTTCCACAAAGCCATCAGCATAATATCTTCAATATCACAATCATACCATGAGCATTTTCCTGTACAATGCTACAAAGAAATTTTAAGATAATAAGAGACCAAACACTAGCTAGAGAGTGAATACCTGATGTACAAAGATACAATTATATTGCCCATCCCTTCTGTCTTAAAGATTTGTTTACTTCAGCTGAGCTAATTAAAGCAGGATGCAAATAACTATTCCAGAACAACTGTACTTCTTGATGAAATCAAACTTAAAACTCAGAGAATTCAAAATGATGGTTCATTCACCCCCTTTCTTTCCCTGAAACATTTTTTTTAAGACTGCTCATACTGATACCATCAATTTTGTAATTAAAAGCTTCTAGGCTGTGCCATACAAATGGAGCAGGGATGAGTTTCCTAGATTCACATGGATACCATTGGATGACAAAATATCCGGCTATGGAAACTTTGTCAGTTTGTATCAAAGTATTCCTAAATCTCCTCAGCCTTTGACTATTGCACGCAGTTCTTCAATGTGCTTTCCTGCATTGCTGGTAAATAATGCCTTCTTACCACTGTTTCATTTGCAAAGATGACATGGAATGGCTTGATGCTTGCAGTGGTGTTCTCTTGTGTTCCTATTTGATGACAGAACAGCCTTTCTCTCCTACTCAGTGTTATTTAAGAACCCTTGCATAGATCCATGGGCAATGTGAGTCACATCATGACCCATCCACCTGAACTTTTGAATGTACCATCTGAATCACATTTCAGCTCCCAAGATAAGGATTAGATGAGAGCCTGGTGAGAAACAGGCTCAATGCTGTTGGGAAAACATGATGGTTCTTGAACACGGTGGTTTGGGTGATGGCCATGAAATGGGAAGCCTGGAACACAACTACCAGAAAGGTCACTTGTCTATTAGGGATAACATTTGTGGCTGGCAGTTGCAATTCCTTCCACTGATTAGAAATGGTTCTCTCCAAGAATGGTTCCTGAGGGATTACAGCATATTCCAGCATTTTGTAACTGTCAGTGGAAGTTCTGTTTCTCACAATCAGTATAGAAAAAGTAGACTGTGACAGAGAAAGGGTCAAGAGAAAGTGGTTGTTTCAAAATAATTGCTTTCCAAGAGCGGGGAAATAATATGTTTATTCATACAGTAGAAAGAGTGTACTGTGGAAAAGGGTACAAGGTGACAGGTTTCTCCACTATTTCCCATCAAGAGATTTCTATGTAGTGTGAGGTTCAAGCACAGGAGAGACATTTTATGTAATACTGTACTTTTAAAGGGTAGATGTCCAGTTCTGGGCTACTGGTGCAAAATGCTCTTTACAGTCAATGGGAAGAAATGGTCCCTGTAGGTGAGGAAATTGTATGGCTGTCTTAGCAGCAGATCAATCACCTTCAGCATGAATATGTTTCTCCCAGCTGGAGGTTGGTCTGGGCACCTAGTTCATATATATATATATATATGGATTTGTTTGCATTTAGTTATATATATATTCACAAATGTGCAATCCATACATTTTATTCATAATTTACAAAAGACTCTACAGTAGCATAAAGAGAGAAGAAAGAAAGAAATTGCAACAGAGGAAGAAAGGAAAAGGTAAGGCAAATACAGAAAAAAAACCCATAAGGTGTGGAAAATCACAATATTGGAAGCTGGATGCAAATGCAGAAGGAAATTAGGATAAATTTCTGACTGCAAGCAGGAAATCCTACACAAGTTTCCAATTGCTGATGCACAGGTTTGCTAGAGAGACACAGGAAGCTATGGATCTTGTAGAAGTGTTAGTGCTTGTACAGAGATGTAATTTCTCAATGAACCGGTCTTTAATTGCTTTCCCAAGATGTCAAGCACTTTACCTATATTGCCCCTCTCTTCGCCATATCTCGGTGTTTCTAGCTGTAATTTGTTGTGACAACTTTGCCTTCAGACTCATAAAGTTTCTCCATGGCCCACTTGCTCAATTTTCAAGAACGCCTACGTCTTCACACATAGGTAAAGCTCCCGCTGGGCATATTGTGCTCTTGAAATCCCTCTTGAAATCTTGACAAAGACAATGCAGCAACAATAGCTTTGGCCACTGAGATGCTGACCAGTATCATCTCATTGTCTGCTTGCCCTCTGCCGTCTACCTGTGCCTAACTGCTGTCTTTGTTAGGCACTCGGGACATGTGCTCTTTGTTCGGTTTGCACGGCATCCTGCAAAATGGCATCCCAGCCTGTGGCCGGGCCCCGGTGCACTAGGACAGCCAGGGTAATAAACACCCGTGTCCTGTGTTACGTTGCCATGATGTGTGTGAACCACGCCGGACTTGGCCGCTTTCGAGGCAGGAGCCCCGCGCCGCGCTCGGCACTGGCTGACCCCGCTGTGTCCGGGCCTGCTCCGCTACCCGCGCTGCTCGCTGGCCTCACGACAGCGAGGCGCCCTCGACTTCTGAGCAGAACTTCGTGCTCAGTTTATTCCCGTTCCTTCCCTGCTATAAAGCACAGCCTGGAGCAGTTGCTGGAGGAGGGAGCGCAAGGCAGCCTCGGCGCTACTGCGAGCCACGCTGGGCGACACCGGAGCGGCGGCCCCGCGAGGAGCCCCTGCCAGGCCGCCCGCAGCCCCCCGCTATGCCGCTCACCGCTCCTCGCTCCTCCCTCTCCCTCCTCCCGCTCCCTNTGCCCCTGGCGCTTGTGTGTCTCCGCAGGCCGAAGCGGCAGCCGAAACCCTCCTCGGACGAGGGGGACTGGGACTGCAGCGTCTGCACCTTCCGCAACAGCGCCGAGGCCTTCAAGTGCTTGATGTGCGACGTGAGGAAAGGCACCTCCACTCGGTGGGTCGGCGGCGGAGCGGCCGTGACAGCGGCGGGGG
>WBMV01001030.1:314113-350139 GCA_013396655.1 Campylorhamphus procurvoides
GCCGTGGCAGCAGGCAGGTCACGTCTGCCCGGGGGGAGCGGGGGGCACCCAGCGGCCCCCCTGACCCAGCGGTGCCCCGGCGTGTGTGGAAACAGAAATAATAAATGCCAGGAAGGGCATAATTGCCTGCACAGCCTAACCCTGGAGAGGCTGTGCCCCTCGCAGGAAGAGGAACCATCCTCTGGGGTGTGCCTGCGAAGACACTCGCACTTTGATATTTTTTTTCTTTTAAATTCATTTTTACCATGAGTCTTACTTGGCCTCATACATAACCCCTTTTTATATTATTATTATTATTCACTTTTCATCACAGAGCATCACTGTCCATGTTTCCGGGGGTTGTAGTGTTTAAGGGGGAATTGTTAGCTGAATTGTGTGGTGTGGAATTGCCTCCCTGTGTAACCGTGACTTCCCAGGTGGTCCTTTTCTCTGTACACCAGTCAGAAAGGTTGGGGTTGATTACCTCGTTCCTGTGCCTGACGATGTTTTTCAGTAATGCGGCCTAAATGTGTGTGCTTGGGGAATAGAGGCTTTTTATAAACGAAAAGGAGCGCACTTGTAGCCATACACGCTAACGGAAGAGAATGTTGCTCAAGAGGTCTTTCTTATGGTTATCGTACCTACGGGTTAATCCAGTCAGCAAGAGAAGTTTAAATGGCAGTCCGAGTTGCAATGCTATCAAAAGCCACAATTACAATGCAGTTATTGGTCAAAGTAGTGATGAATGTGACTTGCAACAAATGTTACATCTTTGAAACTGTAACTGCAAGGTTGCATCCAATTACTTGAGGAAAAAAGATTGCCTTTATTTCTGGAGTTGATTTTTTAGGCTTCTGAAAACCAGACTGTGTTGAAAGTGAGCTTGAGTTTTGAATATGAGTTGATCCTTTTTTTTTTTTCTTAACAAAGGAAATCAGTGAGGTAAATGTGCTGAGAGGGAATTGCATCTGTGACAAATAGCGTGGCTTCTCGTTATAACAATCGCATTGTGTTTACATCACAGAGAGGTGTGTACAGATTGGTAATATTCAGCAAAATAAGACTTCTGAATTAGTGTGGAGTCTTTTAAGAAAGGCTGTCTAACATCCAGTCAGTTTGATAGGCAAAGTCAGTGTAAAATTATGTTTTGTTGCATTGGAAACTCAGCTGGATACAAGCATTGAAACGTAAAACCCTACAAAACAAAAAAAAAACACGCCTAACCAAAGAGTGTGGAGCTCCTGAGAAACAAATATTTTTCATTGCATTCTAGTTTCCCCACTTGAATGCTTCATATTTTATATATTTTAGTAGGGTTTTTTGCTGTTTTCTTTTTTTTTTTAATTTCCAATTTCTCCTCCACCAGTGACCTGCTATGGAAGAATTGTAGTTCACAGGTTGAGTTTTGTTTCTCTACTTCAACAGTTACAATGCGTACATGAGTAGGTTTACAGGTTTCCTTTTCCCATGAGGTTTAAATGGGTTGTATGTTCATATCTTTCCAAAGTTGAGTTTTTGCACATAGCATGAGATAAATACAGGTTGAGGTTTTAGGCCAGGCAGTTTTTGTCTCCAATTCTGATATTTGATGTGAGCTAGTAAGTAGACCTTTGTGTCTGTGGAGAGAATAGTTAGGGTGCCAAAGATACACAAAAGGCCATTTGGGTGATTTTTTTTTTCTTTTTTTTAAAGAGCTGGAGTCCAAGTTACCAAATTAGTGCCTTGTCAAAACATTTGTTGGTATTACTTATAGTGCAAAATGGTTTTCCTCAGCATTAGACAGGATAACAATGCTACCATGTTTTGATGACACTGAGAACACATTATTTATTTATTTCAGTCTTCCATTTTGAAGCGTGGTGTTAGATTAAATTGATGCCTCAGCATGGTTTTTAGTGTGCAGTAGTTCTTAAAAATTTTGACTGTTTTTTACTGATGGCAGCTATAAGACAATGTAAAAAACTACACTTTTTTTTCCTTTTCTTTTTTAATTCAGAGAAATCTGTTTCTTTGTGGTGGAATGTTTAATATCTACTACTGCATGTTAAAATTCACTAAATGTGACCAGATTTTCAAATGGAAAACTAGGCAATCATATTCAAGTTTAGTGGGTTTGAAGGCCACTGGAAATTAGGTGCAAAGTTGATTAAAACTTTTTTTTAATACTGATTATGTACATTTTAATTAACATTTTCATGTTAATTTACATTAAATATTTTCAGGTGGGGGTGGGGTTTATGGGTGTTTTCATTGTAGGATAATTTCTTCTTTCCAAGAGAGTTAATTTTTTTGCCAGGGGCTAGACATGGATTATGTTTTTTTTACAACTGGTGATATTGTTAAGATTAGTGCAAATAATTCTTAGGACTTCTTGATTGTATCTGATTTCTAGACTGGATTTTCAAAGCAGATTAACTTTGTCTATTGCAGTATTACATTGAATGGTTAAACTGGGCTATGCTTGGAGGGGGGACGTCCAAGAGAAATCCTGGATGCTGCAGGAAGTGGTGTAACTGACTCCCAAGGTGGAGCTCTTTTCCTTGCTTTAGTGCTAGTACTAAAGGAGTGCCCCAACATGGTGCCAGTTAGATGTGCCATGAATCAGATGTAAAACTAAGCTCCTATCTTCTAGGCGAAAACCCCTGTACCTCCTACTCTAGAATAATTGCCAGATGTTAGTTAGGTAATGTCACTGAGGATCTGAAACTCTCCCTGTAGACATGACTTTCTTATTTAATTTCTAACCTAAATTGTTCTGTTTTGTTGCTTGGGTACTGAGAAATTGTTATGGTCCTCTTGATAGGAGACTGCACTGAATGTAGTAATTTTCTACATGTGACCTGTAAAACATTTTGAAATCTTCTGGATGAAAGATATATATAAACATAAGGAACATAGGACTGTAATAATTATTTCTTACTTGGATAAATTTCATGCTGAAGTTCATTAGAAGCATGAGTAAGGAGTACCAAAGAAAACCCTAACATACTGTATTATAGAGGAAACTGCTAGCAAGCTCTATATTTAGGTGGCCTAATAGTTTCCATTATAAAGAAGTTGTATGACCTCCTTGAGAAACTTTATTGAAGTTTGGCAAGAGAAAAAGCCCTTAGGCTAAATAAGTGGTTTGATTTCCTTGCCCCATGAAATTATTTAAGTTTTGTTAAGACTAAATCACTTGAAAAATCATCATTCTCTCTCTGTCACTCATGTTGTACAGAAAAGTCATTGCTAGAACACTGAAAAAGCTCAGACTGGAATAATGTCAAAGCAACAGTGGCAATGATGGTATGCTGAAAATAAGGAAAGGAGTTATTTGGCTCCTGAGGAGGTTATAATGTGGTTGCTGAATTTGGTCTGACTCTCACAATTACCACTTTGTCAAAAGAAAGCTGCCTCCATTGGCAAGCTACCATTTCTTTTCTTTCTTTCCTTCTGCTCTTCATGGCACTGTTAGTATACTAGGAGTATACTAATAGTGGTTGACCTTCAAGGCTGGATCGTTGGACAGACCTTATTGCAGCAAGTACTTGCTCCTGGTTTGTCTGTCCTTCAATAGATGTTTGGATTTTGCTATTCTTGCCAGCTAACACCATTAGTCACTGTGATTTAGATGTGTTGTAAAGCTGAAGATTAAGAGTTTCAGTGTTGCTGGGAAGAAGTACACAAGAGGACTGGCATTCCCGCTACAGGAATGTACGTTTCCTAGTCTCTTCTGCCTTCTAGGAGGCTGCGTTACTGCCCTGTTTTCACCTCTGCTCAAACTTCCTCAGAAACATTAATAATGCTCTTGTTATTCAGTTAGCAATAGCATTGAGATTTAAAATTACCTGTCACTTTGCTTTCCTTCTTGTGGGTTTCATGCATGTGGTCTGATCTCTAGTTGCAGGATCCTGTTCTTTTTTTAATGCTGTGATAAACCACTTCGCTTTTCAGTATGAATGATGAGCATCCAGGGAAGTGTAGTGAGAGCTACAGAAGGAACTGCAAACACTGGCTTTTTAAACTTTGAAATGCTTGGAATGATACTCTGCTGTGTAAATAAAGGAGGAAAGAGGGGCAGGGACACATGATCAATTTCGCCTTTTCAGAGCTGATAGCATTCTATGATTTTTAAATTAGGAAAAAGGGTAAAATTCCAAAGGATATTTTCATAATGGTATTTTCTTAGTAACTTTGTTGAATAAAAGTGTATTTTTTGCTTGTTACGGTTTTACTTTTTTAGAGCCTCTTTTGTTACTTCATTTGAATTCAGTCAAAGCTTAATCTTGCCTGTGAATATGGGTCTTAGTGCACACTGTTCAAGGCCATAATATTTTTCTTTTGGCAGTGGGAAAGGAAGCAGAATAAGGAGATGAGACAGGTACAAGTGAATTCTGTGAAGTTTTGGGGAGTTTTTGTTTGCTTGGGTTTAGGGTTTTTGTTTTTTGGGGTTTTTTTTTGTTTTTCAGGGATTCCTATTTGATACATGTATTGAGTGAGCTGCTATATGCAATATCAGTTATAAAATAGCCCCTGAAATTTGTAGCCAGAACAAGAAAGTCATCTTAAGTCAGGATGAATTTTTGTGGATTTGGGATCTATACATCTTAACATCCTATACTGCCAAAGTAGAGACATGGATAATCAGCTGAGTGGGGGCATGGCTTCCGTATCCTATGATCTTCATTACTGAATTGCTATTTTCTCCCAGCCTAAGGTATGAAAAGCCAGTTTTAAATCATACCAGTCTGAGGTATAAGGAACTGGGATGCAGTTTTTGTACATTTCCCTGGTGTTTGGTCTATGCTCCTTGACTGTGCCTGAGAGTATGGCAATCTAATATGTGCATGTATTTTATAAGCATATCTGATAATTTCCTAAATATGAGATATAGGTCTCTATTTGGAACTGTCATGAGTTTGTTTTTTGCTTTGAGAAGCATAAATAAAGTGTTTAATTTTTTAACTTGGATATCAAGGTCATTTTTCTTCAGAAAACATGTGCAATTTGTTTAGTCGTGTACCATCTGGATGTTTGTAAGCACAAATCAGTTACATTTAATCAAATCTGGTATTTCTGTTGAAATGCAGTACTGCTAAGAACAGTGTTGGTACTTATCTTGTATATCTGGTTTATCATGTCTGCCTCACAACAGCTTGTTAAGGACTCTCTTCTGCCTTCCAGAATGCAGCCTCTGTGTGTGTGTGTGAGAGAGAGAGAGACAGAAGGTTGTGAAGGAGAAAAAGAGGAAGAACTGCCTGTCATGCTGATTTTACAAATACGTGACTGAATCAAGCTTAACAGACTGAAGAGCTGTTTGTTACTTGTGATATTGTGATAATTTGGAGAAGGAGATATTTGCAGGAATTGAGTGGAAAAGTCACATATAATCCATATTTAGCCAAACTCTATATTGCAAATTTTATGTTTTAGGGTTAATATTAAATTATGAAGAAGAGCGAGCATAAATAGTTTTCTTTTGCTCTGTAGATAGCTATTGCATAATCTGATCATTCTGGACTTCTAGTCTTATTTTTAAAAAGAGTTTTTAGAATTGTTATGGAACATATTTAGGAATTATTTTCCCTGAAAATATAGTGCAACTTAAGAATTCTGCGCACATCGATTTGAATGAGTTTTTGTTTTCTTTATAAAACAATGAATGAATTTTTATTGAGTGAGCTGTCTATTAGATCCTCCTGGTGGGTGTAGCTTGTATGGGCAATAGAGAATGCAATGTACAGCCAATCAAAAGAAGATGAAGTTTATATTTTAGAAAGAAGTAAGGAAGGAGATTTTTGGGTTTGGGGTTTTTTAGGTTGAATCTTGTGTTAAATCCTCGTGGTTTTGAACTTAACATATATTTTAATCTGTTACTCCAAACAGATCATAAAAAATTTGTCAGTCTTTTTTTTCTCCAGCACAAACTTGATATTTTTGGTTTGACACCTGCTTGTTTTCTTTTTTTCTGTAGCTCCTCCCAGATGTGTTATACTTCAGTAATTTTTTTTCCCCCTTCATTTTTTTAATGCAATCTCCTCAGAACAAAACAAGAAATGTTTCACTGGATATTGGGATAAAATCCAATAGGGCCTGTTTGATCCAACTTTGATAGTTGATTTAAACCTAGTTTAGTTGTTCATTTCTGCATCATGTTGAAAATAGAACCATAAAATTGTAGAATTACTAAGGTAGGGAAAGAGCTCTAAGATCACTGAGTCCAACCATTAATACAGCACCTCTGTGTTCACCACCAGCTGATGTCCTCAAGTGCCACAGACACATCTTTTGAACATTTCCAGGGATTGTGACTCCAACACTTCCCTGAGCAACACGTTCCAATGTCTGATCATCTGTTCAGTGCAAAACTTTTTCCTAATATTCAAACTAAACCTCCCCTATTGCAACTTGAGGCCATTTCCTCTCATCCTGCCACTTGTTACCTGGGAGAAGAGACCAACATCCACCTTGCTGCAACTTGGGCACTGAGATCAGGCTGACAGGCTTGGAGGTCCCTGGTGTTATATCAGCAATTAATTTTGGCCAGAAGTTTAGTTACTTAACCTTTTATGTATATATACATGTTATATAATTAAAAGAAACAAACATGGAGCAGAAAGAAAGCTATTGCTTTCTATAAACATTCTCTTTTCCTCTCCCGCGATAACTAATAATATCTACGATAACTAATGATATCAGAGCTGCTGAACAGGAAAAACTACTTAGGCCTCTGTTTCCAATATCTCATATCTGATCATGAACTTGAGATACACTCTCTAGAAAGCCAACTTTATTAATAGGCACTGCAGCATCAGAGAAAAATTCTGCCAGCAACATAGATTAGCATTTGTTTTCCACAGTTAGAAAGCAGTAAAAGCTCTGAATTCTTTCACATTCATTGTAGGGGTGGTTCTAAGGAGGCCGATATATCTCATATGTCTTATCCATATTGTCCTAGGAGCTCAGGATGGAAAAGGTCTTCCAGTGATTTAGACCCTCTTCTATACTGAAAGAGAATCAGTAAACCTGGGCAACTTCTAATACTATTTTTATTCTAAGAAGTCTTCATTGAAGGGGACTTTAACCTCTTTAGACAGCTTATTTATAACGCTTTTTACCCTTGATGTTTTTCCAGATGTCTGACTTTTGCATTCAGTGAGATAGGTTGATTTATATTCCCCCTTCCCTTGAGTGAATTACCCACTACATTTGTAGTTCTTTGGTTACTGGCTTTTGGTTTTCATATTCATGCATTTTCTCTCTGTCTTCATATAAAAAAGAAAATTTCCGCAGTCTTTTCTTATAGGTAACAGTTTTCTTAAGTTTATATCATGATTCTTCATTCCTGAGTGTTCATTGACACATTTCAGTAGTAGCCCAGAATGAGGACATACCTTCAGCTGAGTAATTTGTAGTGTATGGTTTCATGGGACTGTGGCTTTTCAGGATTCTGCTAAATTATTGTGTATGATGCTCATACTTCCCTGAATGAGGATTTTCCTTTGTGCAGGAGTATCATGATGATGACTTATCCATGCCATGTAATCTACTTGATCCAGTACAGTCTGGTGTCCTTTTGTATCCCACTGTTATTTAAGTAGGGTGCTTTTTTCATGCTGTCATGAGGCCTGCAGTGCTTTATGCTGTCTTTCTTGGAATTCATAAAGTTGATTTTTGAGTCATCTTTACTCAGGATGGTCTTGTCAAATAGTTCTCATCACCTTTCAACTTGATGCTTGTTCTATTCCTTATTCCTTTGTCCAAAGCTTGATAGTGTGCCTGTAGAACCTCACTGCAAAAACTATCCTGTAGATACATGTAAATGTCTCTACAACCAGTTGCTGGCAACTATTAAAAAAGCAAACCCAAATTTTGAACTTTATTCTGCAACTTTGTCCTAATCATAGTTAGCTTGAGTGGGAGAATATATTTTTGATTGTGTTGCAAGTAAGACTTGGAACGTGTGTTCCTTTTCTCCTAGTCAATACAACTATTAGTCCATTAAAGAAAAGAACTAGACTGTGACAAGCCAATTTGCTTTATCCTTTAATGTTCCCAGTTCTTAAATAATTTCATTCTATCTAGTATCTTTCTGAAATTTAGATTAGGCTGTGTCATCTACTACCTGCATTTTTATTTGCCTATCTTAGGATTTCTCTCTTTTTTTTTTTTTTTTTCCTTTACAGTACTTGGTGACTTCTTCCATCTTCCTTTGATTCTAAGGGTGAATTTCACTAGAGGCTGTTGACTGCCATCAATAACAATCAGTAGCATAGTCTGTTTCTTATTCTCACTTGTACTCATACTCCCTTGTTTAATTTGGTTACATGGAATTAAACTTTTTTCTGGGTACTGAAGCAAGGAAACCTTTATGCCATGTGGTACTTGCTTCCTTTCCATGTTTGATAGTGGATATACTTCTTTCTATTTTCGTCATTAAGTACTTTCCTTTGGGGTGTAAGTAGTGTGTGTTTTGATGTGTTTTGCCTTGGGGTTTTTTTGGAGGTTGTTTTTTTTTGTTGTTGTTGTTGTTTTTTTGGTTGTTGGGAGTATTTTTTGGTGGAAATGTCATCTTTGTTTTAATGCTACCAATGGTATTCTTGCTCCATGTGTCTTTCTTGGGAAGATTATTATCTCTCCTAGCCTAAAAGCTACAGGGATTTGAACAAATACCTACAATAAGGTGATTTATATTAAAGGAGAAGTCTAGCTGCTAGCTGGTAGGAAGAAAGCTCTTGTATCACCTGTAGAGTGATGAAAAGTTATATTTTCTGCCCCATGACTTTTTATAGCAATTTTTCCTTGTTAGTTGTGACAGCCCACTATGCCTGTTCCTGTTTAAAACTTTATACAAGTGTCTGTACGTTTCATCTTGAAAGTCAGGTTAGGAGAGTGTGCTTTTCTCAGAGTATTAAATCATGTCTTGTTGGCTCATACAGTGAGCTACAAAATACTTTTAAAGTAGGTTAGTTAGAACAAAATATTAAGTGTTCAATTTTTACACTTTAATGCAGTAGCTTATCCTGATGTAAGTAGGACAGAGAGATCTTGAGGATTGTCTGTTCCCTCTGAAGTGCATTCCACTGGTATGTCGTACACTGATGTGGAGCAGGCTTGAACTTGGAGATTTCAGCTGCAGAATGTGGTTGGTAGGCTTTTGGCTGGCAAACTTTCCATCAGAAGTTGGAAAGACGACTATAGGATATGACTTTGACATCTGCTACAAGTTTTTTTCTTGTTTTCTTAGGAGTTGAGGGGTGGGGAGGAAATGAGCAATTGAAAGTTTTCCCATTCTAATTTACTCTGGATTTGGGACTTATCTTTAAACTTTTCCATAATGCTTGAATATACTTTCTCTGAACTGTACTGTTCAAATGACAGTGCCTAGCAGAAAACAACAAAACAACATATGAATGAGTGGCGGTTTGAAAATTCACTATGAAAATAAAGTTCTTGATTCTAACAGTTGAAAAAAGTTGGTTTGGCACGTGCAGTGAAAGAAAAGTTGTTTCTTTATGGATATCACTGAAATCTGTGATTAACGTCATGCACTACAAGTTCTCTAATTGAATAAGAAGGGTAAAAGAGAAGGTGAGGACTGATTCTGTGGCATCTTTTTAGAGTAATATACATCTTACTGAAGAATGCTGTGGAGACTCTGGGAAGATTACACCTGCAGTGCAGAACAAATAAGACAGGTCAGAGGCAAGTTCCTTCCTGTTTGATCACAAAACCAGCTGTGCCAAGTATTGGCCCTGTTTAGTACAATGACTGTACTGCTGCATCAGTGTGAACCTCATGTTTTGCGTGTATTTTTTTTGCATAAATGCAAGAGGCATCACAGTTTCTGCTGGAAGGGGACAGAGGAGCAGTCTGGAGGATCCAATCCTTTGTGGGATTGGCAGTTGGAAGAGGCCATTTCCCTATGAATCCCGAGGATCTAGAGGTCTAAAAGACTGTAATCACTGCTTTCTCTATAGACTCCCAAATACTGCCTCCTCAGGGGATGTTGTCAAGGAAATTAGGCTTCATAACCATTGCTCATGGAGCACATTGTCATCTAGGAAACATAAATTGGTCGAAACCCACATGTTTCTCAAAAAGGGTATTTTCAATATAGCTGTCATCCTGAGCATTGATGAGCCATAGTCTGTGGCTCAGAAGAGGGGAAGAATTCTAGCAACAGTGTGCAGGAGGTTGGAGACTTCGGACTGATTGTTGGAGAACTAACATGGATGCTGTGGAAAGTATCCATGAAGATGAACTTTGTCTTTCTAAAGGTCCTGATACATACATTTCTTCTTAGGCCAGCCTGTTGTGCACAATACCAGTTGTCTTCAGGAGACTTGCTGGCCTCATCTGTTAAATGTCATCTGGAAAATAGGGCATTCCCTTTAAGGGGATGATTAAATAGGGCCACTGCCCCAAGGGGTAGTTTTCTGCACATTTTTACAGTGACAAAACCATATGGGTCTTGTGAGTTTATTCGAATTAAATCAGCTTTTAGTGAAAGACGGAATTGCTAGAAATGCACTGAATGGATGAATTCCAAGTAAATGATTCACGCTGTAAAACAGTTAAGAATATGAAAGCACAAATCAGAGCTGTCTGAAGGTTAGAATTCAAATATATAGAGGATGTGTTGAAACTGGATTGTTACTCTGCAGTATGCAGATGGAACTATATTATGTTTTCTCATACAGAGTACTAGCTCCATTGTTTGTACAGTCATAATTACACAGTTGTATAATTTGCGGAGGCAGTGCAATGTACTGTTAACTCTGTAGGATATGACAGAGGTAATGGTAATGAGAAAAAATAATTTTGGATAGCAACGCAAGTTGTTGAAGGTGCATTTCATCATGAACTGCTTCAATGTAGAAATAAAGACTAGTTTCTCACAAAATGGCTTTGTATGGTGATTAGTGTGAGCATATTCTTGTGACATGGCAAGCTAAACGTAGTTTAATCTGATAGTTTTTATTCTGTGAATAGCTTAATAGAGTACTGATGACTGGGGGATGGTGAGCTGATCTGTGTCAGAACCCAAAGACTACTTCTCCTGGTAGCAATTTAGTTTAATTGCTAGCAACTTGTACTTGCATTACAAGAACTGGTAATAGGAAATATCTTTTGCTTTTCATAGCGGGACTTCAACTACTAA
Source organism: Campylorhamphus procurvoides (assembly GCA_013396655.1). Lineage (NCBI taxonomy): Eukaryota > Metazoa > Chordata > Aves > Passeriformes > Dendrocolaptidae > Campylorhamphus > Campylorhamphus procurvoides. Next base: position 325,239 of record WBMV01001030.1, read on the forward strand.
AAGAATCAGGAGTGGCATCATTACATGAGCTGCTTTCTTCTGTGTAGAACACAGTTTGAAAGATCTAACTAGTCACACTGCTTGCAATACTGCTTAGTATACACAGTGTTTCTGATGGTTTCCTCTTTGCTTTAAATAATATCATTGATGTGCTTATGCAGAAATGAATGTTTTTTTCTTATTAGGAGATAAGTTGTGGCCTACTTGCACTTGATCACAAAACGCAGCAATAGTAGTGGAACAGATGTTTTATGTTTATGTGTGGTTTATAGCAAAGTTGAAAAAGCATTTCCTAGAATATTGTTTGACAGAACCTAGAAGCTCTTGTTGCACAAGATGCTGCAGAAAGAGACTGTGGAGTAAATATGATAGCTGGTAAAAAGATAAATGTAATTTTATAAAACAAGTTTTGGTTATATATCAAAACTAGAAAAATACAGTGTTAGTTGAGAAATTTCCAGATAGAAGAAAATAAAGTCTGAAAACATTGTAGCTACTAGTCTGCAAATACGTGGAAGGATGTGTTAAAAACTGTTATGTGTGTTTTGTGTGTAGAAATGCCTATTAATTCTCTCTAATTATTTGAGAATGTCTTATATTTGGCAAAAATAGTCCTCCACTATTGAAGTTTGAAAAATATTTCATGCTTTTAAATGTTTACTATCAAACTAGCACTTGAAAATTTCATTGTCTTGAACCACAAAGAAGGATCAGTAAAAAAGATAGAGAAATCGATAGAGTAAAGATAGGGATTTTTTTTCTTGGTTTTCATGCAGCCAGTTTGCATATACTTAAAAGCACCTTAATGGTAGAGATTTGTGCCTGAACTGGAATGAAGGGTCTAAAATGTAACAGTTAAATTTTACCTTCTCACTTGAAGTTTAATAAGACTCTGACACTCCTTATATGTCAAATTGGCTTTTGACTGTCAGCATTATTACATGAGGACAATTATTACAATGACTTCATGAATGTATGTCTGTCTCGGTTCTAGTGATTTCATTCTCTTATAAGGAATTCAAGTATCAATTTCTTGACTCTTAGGAAATTCTTTTGCTTTTGTAAGCCATGATAACAAGATTATCATGTGAAATTAAATTTGGTTCCATTTATTTTATTTAAAGCCATCAATACCACTGCAATGTCTATATAAATATAGGTCTCAGCCTTCCAACATTTTTCATTAATTTCTAGTCTTGAAAAAAAGAGCAGTCTCTTTGAAGTTAAGCTCTTCGGAGGCAGAGGTTAGCTCAAAGCAAGAAAGACTCAGCTGTGTCTGTGTTTAATTTTTAGGTGAATGTGTGGGTGAAGTTGCTTACATTTGTTACCATTAAAACCAGTTACAGTGGGAGTGAAAAGAGACTCTGGAAGGGGTCATTGTTACGTCTTTTGCAGAAAGTCCTCTGAAAACGAGAAAAAAATGCCTGAGGAAGTGGGAAAGTTAATTATCTCATATTTATATAGTAACTTTTAACAGTATATGAGGGTGGGGGAAGAGAGGTAACTGTATCAGAAAGACCTGGCTAGTGGGTGAGAGGGAAGTTTATTTACTTCTTAGTAACTTCAAGATACTGTGTTATTTGTTACAGAAACTGAAATCCGAAATAGCTGCTTTCCACATACTTCCCCCCCTCCCCCGAGCCCGGAGCTATTTAGACCTTCTGGCATTTAAATCTTCATCATCGATCCATCATGGAAAAGTCACATTCCAAAGCTGCAGGTTGTAACCTGTCCCGGGATCTGCTGAATGAAAAGCTGTCTAAGCTCTGTTACAAAGTTGCAGTTAGAATTTTGCATAATTCACCTCTCTTTGAAAATGCGCAGGATGCGTATGGTACTATAATATTGCTGTAATAGTTAATACTTAATAGCTGTGCCCTGTAAAAGTAGCTGAAATAGAGGCTGTAAGAATTGCTCAAAACTTTCATGCTTAAGTCAAGGTGTTTTCCTAATATGTGTTACAGGAGTAGTCATTCCTTAGAAAATCCTCTACATAAAACCACTTTTTTACATCCTTTGTTTTGTTTGAAAAACTGCTTGCTGTAAGATCATGTGTCTTTCTATTTGACTCCCTATATATATCTGCTTGCTTTGGAGATTAGGAACTAACTTTTATTTTTAAATTAATTGTTCTAGTTACTGTCTTAAGATGTATTTGAGAATGCGGATCGTAGTAGGTAAATGAGGATGTGGTGAAGGAGATTTGAGTAGAGACTAGATAGAATATGATGAAGTAGAAAGTATGCAAAGATAAGCTTTTCTTGAGATTGCACCAATGACGGTGAACTAGAAAAATGGAGATTAGAGTATTACTCTGGATATCAGATTTCTATTAGCTTCTTGAGACATTAATATTTAGGATAGATGTGAGTGCAAATGATCTTCAAATAAATTATAAGATATTTAAAGCCTGTACATTTGTACTGCAAAATGCAGTCTAGTAATGATGAAAGAACAGAGTAGGATTTGAATGATTCAGCTTTGTTCTCAACAAGATTTTAATGCACTTAACTGTATTCTGTTTAAACTTTTAAAAGACATGTATGAAACAAACATCAGCCAAATAGGATTTTTATTAGGGTTTGGAATGCTAAAAAGGCTCTTCTGAAATTATTGCTAGATGAGGGAATAGCAAAAGCTGGTGGAGGAGGAATACTAGTATATGAATGAAATTAGAATTCCATTTGAAAAAAATATTGTCTTAACTGAGTCATCTCAGTCAGAAACACACAGAAGCCACACAGTATCAGATGTAAAGGAGATAGGCAAGTCTGCAGAGCATGAAAGAGAGATACAATCATCTCCTCTGTTTACAGAAGGATACTTTTTAAGCCTTGTCCTTCATAAGTGGTAAATGGAGGGAGGTGGGATTCAAGAAAACTTGAGTGATTATTTAGAGGAGCTGACTTTCTCTGAAGCCTAGTGAATAGTTCTAGGTATTTTTTCTACAAGGTGACTTTGTTCTCTTATGCTTTTCACAAAGATACTTAATTGGGAATGTCTGACTTTGATTTTCTACTATGTTATTCAGAACTGTGACAAGTGTTCTGGGTTTAATCCATAATGCATCACCATACCGTGTGGTTTTAGTGCAGCTTTTGGAACAAACTCCAAGACTTTTCCAAGGAGACACCATAAAAAAAACCCTCAGTGTGGAATCTATAAAGGCAAAAAGCATTTCTTTTTTTTACTGATTCTGTTCTTTTGCACTCAGCTTCACATGTTTGACCAAAGATGATGTATATAAGTAGATTATTTACTGCCTGTAAGACCTTTTGGTAATAGCAATTTTGATAAGTCTTCCAAAACCCTGGACGGTAAAATTCAGGGTGCTAATTGACTGGACTACTGTTTTCCAAATAATGAGTTCTCCCATACCATGCTGGTAGGACAGAACATATTGCAGAAGCGTGAAAGAAGTTGATGTTCAAAATGTGTTTAACTCATTAACCAAGTCCTGTGCAGTGAGGACCTTAAAGCAACAAGAAATAGAGTAGAAGGTTTGGGAACCTGCATTAACTTGGAAGTTTTTATTCTGTCCACCTGAATCACCTGAAAGGGAAGAACACTTTATATTTAAAGAATAATGTGGAGTTTTCATTTTTGAGGAGAGGATTCTGTGACCAAGGCTAAAACAAAATCAGTGAGGTTTTTGTTCCAAATATTTCTGGACTCTCTTTCTTGAGGAATAAATCTGCTGTCTAGAACAAAAGGTCAGTGTCTCCCTGCAGTGAAGAGAAGTTTAGATAATTGGTACTGCCTAAGGATTAGGGCTGCCTTTATATGAAACCTCCTTAAATCTCTGAAACCTGGTTTGTTTGGTGAGGCTTTTTTTTTTTTTAAGAAGTGGAGGAAATTACAAAATTCATGTACAAAGTTGAAATTTTTGAATACATGGGATACTATGTAGAGATTCTACATAAAAACATGAGCCTTGCATTCCAGGGGTGTGTTATGCTGACTCTCTTGAGATATAGGTAGATTTGGGGTTGGTTCATGGAAAAACTGTCACAGTTGTCTGCATTGTGCGTTTTGTTTCCAGACTATAGTGAATTAAGTCTAGAGCTTGTTTGACCGGTAAGTAGCTGAGGTCTGGTGGTGGCTGCAGAAGCAGCGCTGTGCAAATGTAGTTGTGTTCTGTATATATTAAATAAATTCAGCCAAACCTCAAGATGCTTCGGCATTAAGTGAGTTTGCTTGTCTGCATCTTTGATGCACAAGTCAGGCAACTGAAAGTTTACTGTGCTTCTGCTGCATGTGTTGGTCATTAGTATTGTGCACAGATATTTTTTGTTTACTTGTTCTCAAAGTGGACCTGCTTTGTTGTAATGAAACCAAGTTATTCACTCTATCAAATTAGTCAAAATTCTATTAACATAGATTATTGATAAACTCCAGGTGAGGGAAATTAAGGAAGCATGTACTGCTGTGAGATGTCCAAAATGACTTATGAGCAGGAAGGTATTGTGTTGAGCTGTGGGACATGGAAATGACTCATGGCAAAAGTTCCAGATACATTTGTCCTAGTGTGCTGTGTGTGTTCTTAAATGAGTGTTTTTCTTCTCTAGTCATGTAAATTGCTGTGTTATAAAGATTTTTTTTGAAGAATGCCAGCAATGAAGACTATTCCATCCTTTTTAGTATTAAATATTTGCTTCATTGGAGAGCATCAGTGTTGAATGAATTTCTGTACACAAAACCTGAAGCGAAGATAAGTCTCTTCAACCTCTGTACATATACCTTCCAAATCAGCAGCTAGATCAAATCCTATAAGATAAAAGGTAATAATGTCCAACAAAAAGACCAGAGTTAAAATGATGACATCCTTGTCTTTTAGCACTTACAGGAATTGTAGAGAAGACAAAAACTTCATCCTTGTATGTTTGTATTAATGTGTATTGGCTTTTAAAACTTTTTAAAAACCAAAAATGTTACTTTTTCTAATTTTTGAAAGGAGACTACCAAGTATGTGGGTATTTGTGTTCAGGACCTTGAAAAAAACATTGAAATTAGGGAATGAATAAAAGTGTAATGGATGAGGTTGGAATAGAAGTGTAGGTAGGAGTATGGCTGATGTTAACTTAGAAGAAAGGTAACACTGAAAAGGAAAACTGGGTGTTACAGAAGGAGAGGTGCAGTATTCAGAGCTGTAATGTTATACAGTGCTTAAACCATAAAGTTCACCTCTCTTGAAAAGAATTGATAGCTCTTATCTTCTGTAATAGTGTATGCCTTTCTTTATTAGTGCTCCCCTTCAAATGACTAAAGTGGCATTACTAGATAAAAATGCAAAGCTTTTAGGGGCTGGCTAAATGGCATGTATTGTTTTTATGTACATTTCTGCTTGTTGTTCTGGATTGTTTAGTTGTGGTGGTGCAATAGTGATCTAGTGGTAGAGGCAAAAATGCCTGTAATCTTAATGCAGAAAGTTATAGAACTTCTTTTTAAACACCAGCTAGCTCAGGTGCTCTTAAATATGCTTTAAAAGCAAATTACCATAAGAATATTGCTGAAATAAAAGGCAGTATTAACACTGTCTGTATATACTTAATATGTAGTAGCCTATTAGAAGGAGTCTTTAACTAACTGGTTTTGAAAACCAGTAATTTAAAATGTTGTGTTTTGGCAAATCATCAAAATCAATTTCCTGTTAATAGGGATAGTTTCTCTTACTTTATCTTTTCTGAGAGAGCTTTTCTTGTGTGAATTCCTTCATGCTTGAATGACATGATTCAGCTATGACTACGTCAGGAACAATTCTATCAGGTTAAAGCATCATGAGTGATAGGGTTTTCCTCTCTCCTGCATGGCTTGCAAAGTGCTTGGTTACAGTTCAGTAGCCCTTTTGAGTACCAAAAGAAAAAAAAATTGAATGCTTGAAAGGCACTCTTAGTGTTGAGAGAGATCAACTACTTTTTTGTTTCTTGAATTTTTTTTAACATATAAGAACCTTGAATGTGTCATTTAATAAATCTGGAAGTGACAAATCAGATCATAAAATTTAGAATATAGACATAAGTGATAGACAGCTATAGAAATAAATGACAACCAAAAGGTGGATGTTTAATGAAAGGAATGAAATAACTGAGTGGAATCTCTTGTCACAGCAAAACCACATCAAAACTTATTGATTCATTTTTTCTGCATCTTCCAAAATATGATTTTTTGTCTCAAATGATTTCTGTTCTTTGTTACAAAGGGTTTGTTTTATTTTTTTTTTCAGTCTCATTTGTTTTATGGTATTAGGAAAAGAAGTTCTGAACCTGGGACTTAAAACTAAGCCTAATTTCCCAGCTGTACTCTAATATAAATTATCTAGTTTGCCCTGAGGAACTGAAATTGTTACAAATTGAGAACTTGTAAATTACTTGGCTAAGATTTTTTTTTTCCCCTCTCTACTTCTTTTTAACAAGTTTCCATTATCATGGTGTTGTCCACAGTCCTGGGAAACAATTCGTTCTGTGTGAAGAAGTTCACGACTGTCTTAGTTCACAAGTGACATGTCAGATTCTCTCAGGTCACTGTATAGTAATAATGGGATTGTCCCTTCAGTGTCACGAGAAACTATATCCCTATCTTCTGATGCCATCTTCAATTCATGATAGATCATTGGTTTTGTTTATATATTACAAGTGTTTTCCACCTGAAATTAGAAGCTCATGCATCAATTACACCTTGGTGGTTCTTGCTGTTAGGAACTACTATGACAAAAGGCCAAAACAATTCTGAGACAAGTTTCCTTAAAAATATCCGATGTACTCTCTTAACCTACACATTTGTAGTCATCGAATTGTTTCAGTGGTTGTGGACTTGGTACAGTGTGTGCTTTGCAAGGTCCTAGTGCTCTGCTGGAAAGCCTGTAGTCATATAGTTGCCAGTTGAAAACTACTCAGCTGGGTGGTTTCACAAAGTGATTTGTTCTTGTTCTTTATCTCTTCATAAACTCAGGGTTGGCTTAGTCCATGAGTGTATAAACAATAGTCTAGTTTTTACCTCAAAAGTTCTATTGTGTTGACAGTTTTAATAGTATTTGCTTTAATTTATTTTCTTTAAGAACTTGCTGTGAAGACTCTTGAAATCTCAGCTAATTTATATTAACTGCCCTTCCGACACTTTATGGATTCTTGTTATTTGGCTTTCTCTCTGTAATATGAACTATTGCAATCATTACTGAAAATGTAACTTATTAATGGGAGCTGCCTTGGTTTTCTCCTTTTGTTATTTTTCTCATCTCTTCAGCAAGTGTCAGTAGCGTGATCCTGCAGATTGGAATAAATATGTGTATGAGCTGATAGCTTCTGTTGCTTTAATAACTATTTTGTATTCTCAGAGTATCACAGTGCATATAATTTTTGCTTTTTCTATTTTAAAAAACCCAACGTCATAACCCAACTAAAAAAACCCAAGAGGTTGGCAGGGTAAACATTCTTTTGGAGAAGCAATTTACATCTTCAAAGTCTTACTAGAGTAAAAGAACCTTCTTTTTTATATGTCATGACTTGAAATTTTTTAATTCCAAGATTACAGAATAAAGAAATACACTTGCATTGGAAAGAGTAAAAGATTTAATTTAAAACTTGAACCATTGTTTTCCAACACAAAACAGAATAAAAATTAAGCCATTTCAAAACAGTATTTTTGAAAATGTAAAAACAATAAACTGCTGAAATTGTTTTGCCTGTTGTTATTCCTCTCACACTAGCTTTTAGTTTAGATCAAAACTTCGAAATGAAACCTGCCCTGATGAAATGTGGTCATATGCTTCTGTTGCCTTTCAAACTATGTTTTCTGGCAGTTTTATCATGCTAATATTAGTATAGTATGTTTTCTTCAGTGAACAACATGATAAAAGTGATACACAACAGGATTTATTATTGCCTTCAATGAATTAGGTTGAGCTGAAAACACTTAATTTTTATTCTAAAAGGCCAACAGTGGCTTTAGCTCTGATACCTTAAACTGTCAGTTTTTCCTTTTTGTGATATGGGTTATCTGTTTCTGTATAGGAGTACACTCAAAACAAACCCCTTCAGCATTTGAGGGGGCTGGGAGTGGGTGGTGAAGTATTCTCTCTGGGAGCTTTATCTTTTGGGGTTCACTGTCTGAGGTCTCTGTCAGGATATGGTAACTGGGAGATGAGGGCACATTGCCAAGTATTGTCCCTCAATCCTGTAAAATAAAAAAGAAAAAAAATATTACTTGCTGATAACCCAACTAAGTCAAACAAAAGGTTGTTAATATGTTTAAATTTTATATGCTATCTTAATGAAGTATTAGCAGCAAGGTGTTTTAACAATATTTCTTTTCATAGTGATTTTTAATGTTAATAACTTAACAGTAGACAGCTTGAGACTTGTTAAATCTAAGCATTATGTGTGTCTATGTATATGTGCACACAGGAAACCTCGACCTGTCTCTCAGCTGGTTGCACAACAGGTTCCTCAGCAATTTGTGCCCCCTACACAATCAAAGAAAGAGAAAAAAGACAAAGTAGAAAAGGAAAAAAGTGAAAAGGAAACAAGCAAAAAGAACAGTCATAAGAAAACCAGGTAAAAAATTTAGAAACTTTTCCAGTATTGATAAAATGTAATTTACAAACATAAATAAGGAAGTGTTCTTTGATTTTATTGCTTTCTAAGTGCTGTGGTGAACAATAAGGCTAAATATTGGTGTGCAAAGTTTCATTGGTTTGGTATGTCTATGAAATGTGAAGACCTGCAGTGTGTGGTTGTGGCTGGATGATGGAGATCAGCTTAATAGAGAAAGAAGGACTTTTTAAGGGTTAAGGGCATTCTTTTAAGGGTTACTGAAGTATTTCTCACACCATACAAAACTGATGATAGGCGAATTGACGATATCTCTGGAAAAGAGAGGGGATAGGACTGACTAGTTTTCATCCAAAATAATAGTGGAGGGAGAGAGAGAACTGGTACCAGACTGCAGACAAGTGAGAAAGTAACTTGGTTATTGATACCCTTGCAGAACCCTTCAGTTTTGAAGGGCTGAACTAGGTTATAAATTAATGTGACAGGATAAGGCACATATATTACCTAGTGATAAAAATCTCTGTGCTACATCTGGGATGCTGAAGGAAGCCTTGGACTCTTAGAACTATGAGGACATGAACTATTATAGTACAGATAAGCAGTTGTGAAAGCCTTGATCTTGCTCTAAGACCAGGTAGAAGAAGGGTGCAAACTGCTAAACAAAAGCAGCAGGTTTAACCCCTAATTCATCATACTCTAAGCATAAAGTTACTGTGGCAAGAATGTTGTGCCAAAAAAGCTGAGAAGCATATAAGACAGGTAGTTAAGCAAATGTGTCAGGAACTATCGATACCTTTTTCTTTTTAAAAGAGCTCCAAAGTAGCCCAGCCAAGAAATATCCACTGGGATTAGTTATGCAGAGAAGTAGCAAATGCTTCCTTTGTGCCTGAAATAATATCACTGGGATCAGAACCAGGGAGAGTGAAGAGAGTGCAGTCATTAAGGAAGTCATGGTTAGGATTAAGGACACAGAGATGTTCTTTCCTTTTCTTTTTTAAATACGGAAGTTTATAAGCTTACCTCATGCAGCTGAAGTACTTCATTTATGAAGCATTTGATGTTAGCATAGTGAGTCTTAATTAAACTAATTGAAGATTATAAACTGAAACATTGATGGCTAAATTGAAATAATACAGTAAAAATGCAAAAGTGAGATAAGAAAAAAGTAAGGACACTTGAAAAATAAATAAAATAAAATCTTGAACTAAAATACCAGTACTATCTTGCATTAAGAATTGCTATTTTATTAATGCTCCAAATAGTTAATTTTTCTGAAAATTGTTTGACTGAGTAGTAAATTAAGAATGCTTGTTTGGTTTAAGCAGATTTCTTCAATATCCTTTGGAAAAAGGATCTTATTTTCTCTTTGCCTTAATATGTCTATATTATTGCTGGAAACAACCATAAAAATCTGTAGGCACACTCAACATGATTAATAAGCACCAGGCACGGCACTTACACAGATTGATAATGCTGAATTTTTCTCTCCATTCCCATGTTGTAGTGCAGCATATTTTCAGTTTTCTCTGAAATTCTTCAGTCATGCTGCTTCAGCCTCAGGGGGACAAGATGTCAGTCTACCTCAGTTCTAGTGGACAAAAGGCATGAGTTGTTTCAGCTGAAGTGAATGGGAGCCAATTCAAACTAAGTCAGATAATGGGGCAAAGGCTAGGGCTTTGCTGTTAGCACACCTGCACACGTGTGCTGTCATTCTTTTATTGCAGCTTGGGCTAGTGATAGCTGTGTCAGTTAAATGCATAACTGTGATGTTCATAACCACTGGTATGAATGTACCTGTCTGGGCACAGTTTTTCATGGTGGTCAAAGGAATGTACGAAGTGGAAAATACACTTGTCACTAGCAAAATATAAGTCAAAGTGTTCTTTTTGTTTTGAAAAATCTAACAATTGAAAGATTAGATGAAGATGCTTGCCCTATCAACACTGTGTGCAATACTCATCTCTTTGCATGAGATACACTAAATTATAGTGTATGCCAGGAATACCAGAGTTATACTGGGAACACAAAGTCCAGTTCAAATAGTATAGTGGTAGCCCTACTGAGGTTTTGAAATGAGGTAACACCTACTGCAAGTTAACACTGTCTGTGCTGTTGAAATCAAACGACGGATGCCAACATCTTCGTTATTGAACATCATCTTCTACTTAAAATTGTTGCTTAAGACTGCTGCAGAGATGGATGTTTCACTGGATCAAATTTGTAACTTTGTATAGTCACAATAAAGAAAAGACTTGATCTTTAAAAGCAAAAACCTTCACATGTGCAATACATCCATATTGCTGCACAGTGACATTATTCATAATGTCAACTTCTAAATAATTTTAGAAGGTAATGTGTTCAACTATTTCAATGTAAAGCATACTAGGAAACACTCCACCATTAACACTTGTGATACTTTGTTTTCCTACCTATCAGATGTTGTACAAAGCAGTCTTATACATATGTTCGTTCTCCAGAGCTCCTAAAAAGTAGGAGGGAGACAAGATAATAAGATGGTGTGTGTGCTTTTAATATGATTATTTGCTTTATTTAGGCCAAGGTTGAAAAATGTGGATCGAAGTAGTGCTCAACATTTGGAAGTTACCGTTGGAGATCTGACAGTCATAATTACAGACTTTAAGGAGAAAACTAAGTCACCACCTGCTTCCAGTGCTGCTTCTGCAGATCAACACAGTCAGAGTGGTTCTAGCTCTGACAACACAGAGAGGGGAATGTCCAGGTCATCTTCACCCAGAGGAGAAGCATCATCACTGAACGGGGAATCTCATTAAAGTTTATTTCCTCCAGTTTCTTTAGTCTCTTCTCTTCAAAAGATATGAATACATAACTTCTGTCACCTGTTACCACATTTTCATGACAGATTATTCATGCATAATCGGAATGTTGACTGGAACATAATTTATGCAGTTAAAAAAGAAAAAAGTGCAGTGGTAGAAACAATAATGGCATGAAGCTGAGTCAGGGGAGGTTTATGTTAGATATCAGGAAAACATTTTTCACCCAGAGGGTGGCTGAGCACTGGAACAGGCTCCCCAGGGAAGTGGTCACAGTACCAAGCCTAAGTTCAAGAAGTGTTTGGACAATGCTCTCAGGCACAGGGTGTGACTCTTGGGGTGTCCTGTGCAGGGCTAAGAGTTGGACTTGATGATCCTTGTGGGTCCCTTCCAACTCAGCATATTCTGTGATTCTCTAATAATTTTAATGCAATCTGCAAATACGTATGAAGCATTTTCAGACCAACTTTTTAATCTTCATGTGTAAGGGTGCCATGAAAATGTGGTTTGAATGTTCATTATGCAGTGTTATTGATATGTCCATTTTCACTTTTAGTTTAGTGAATTCTAACACAACTCTTGGAGTCTCTTACTATTGGCATGTACTGAATTTAAATTTTTATAAGATAGTTCAAGCTGCCTAAATATGTATTATTTGAGAATTGTGAATAATAGTTATATGTATGCAAGTCAAAGATCAACTTAATCAACTATTGCTGCAACAGAATTTTCATAATAATTATCTTCTTAAAAACACCTGCTGGTACTTGGTGTGGTTAAATAGGAAAAATGTTATTAAAGAAAACATTTTTATGGATTTTTGCCAATGTTTGACACATTTTACTAGATTACTGTTACTGAATTATGTTGATGGTTTTACCAATATTTTTTGACACTTAAAACACTTATTGTAATGTTTACAAGCAAAATAGAAAACACATTCTAAGCATTGATTAGTCAACATTGCAATTCAGGTAAAGTACTGCATTGTCGCTGTACACTGGTATTCTGTGTTGTGTAATAAATACTGAACCTCAGATGACAAGGCATTTGGCAAAAACTAACATTTGGAAATATAAAAGTTTGGAAAAGCTTTAAAAATAACGGAACTGCAGTTCTCTGCTTAGTGCTGTTTCCTTGCCCCAAATTTTTCTACTGTCATATAGTTACTTATTTCATTACAGGAATATCAGATGTTGCACAAAAATAAGAAAATAACAATACTATTATTTTTTGTTCCTGATTCAAGTCCTTTAATATTGATTTGGCCTATTAGAATATATTATGTCATAAATCATATGGAAAAAAACTCAGTATCCTACTTCATGGCATAAGCTGTCAACATTTACGCACTTAGCAATATACTGATACAGAGCAGAACTATTTACAATCCCATCTGCTATTATGTAAAATTACCAATAAAATATTTTTGTGAATACAGATTTTGCATTTTTGTTTACAACCAATAAGTGTTTTGATACATACATACAATTCATGTATAGAATTTAAATTATAGATTCTGGTCCAGTACAAAAGTCCATTTAGCTCCTTTTAGTGAGGTAGTGCACTTACATTCCTGTGAGCCTTTTCTTTTTCATTCAAAGTAAATATATTTTTAAGCCCATGTAAAAGTTGAATGGACCTTCTTGGTAGTGAATCCAGTTCCAAATTATTACCAATATATGTCTTCTTTACAGCTTAAAAAAATGGATTTTTGTAGCCCCTGACAGTTGTGATGTTTGGTGGTTTCTTGTAGTAATGTATTTTTCTGTTTTTAATGCAGTACTTCTACAGGCACAATGGTACTGTTCTATTTTGTAAGATGCTAGTTGTGAAATACAGTTAGTTGCATAAAATGAGAGTCTGATGTGATATCTGAGAACATACATACCTCATTCCTTGGTGTTGCTGTTTAAACTTTTTAGACATCAAATGTTAATTATATAGGCTATTTCAGATGGATAACTACTGACCTGTTTATTATGTATTCTGCTTTATCTTACTAAATAGGATGTCTGTTCCTTGCTGTTACCTGGCCAAATCTTAGTATCTGTAAAGCAATGCTTTTTAAGGTTCTTAAATGTTTTTTTGGGCTGGGGTGGTGTTCAGAATAGCATACACTAGTTTTTAAAAGAAAAATATATGCTTCTCAACTTTATTTTTTAATATTTTATTTTTAGGTGGGACTATTTGCAGAATATACTGATGTAATGGATTACAAAAGAGCTGAAACTGTTTTAAGTAAGCAGTTTAAGAATAGCAAATCTCATTGCAAGAAGGTTTATGAAATGTGTTTCTAATTTAAAATGCATCTCATAATTTCTTGCACACAAATAATAATCTATTACCAGTAATTCACTAAATGGGAAATGTATTTTCATTTATATTATGTGGACATACCACCCAGCACTGCCAACAAGAGGACTGTATCTTCAGAAATAAGTAGCCATTTGGTTTGGAAGGAAGGAAGGAAGGAAGGATGGAGTGGATTTTACTATGATTCAACTGTCTCTAGAGAATAATCTCAAAAATGTGGTACAAGTGTAGTTATAATCAAAAAGAATGCAGAAAAGTCTCACTGTTCTTTAGGGAACAAGACATTGAAAAGCAATTTCTAACTACAGATACAACACAAGTGAGCTAGGATCTAAAAAGCTGTGGTGGTTTTAACTGAACTATTAGGTTGCCAGTGTTTCATTGCAATGATGCTTGTTTTAGCATTAAGCAAAGTTAAGATAATTTTTGCCGGTTGGTGATTAAAGGGATATGACAGTACTGACAGCAGAGAAGACAAATTCTAAGTAAAATACGGCATCTGATTCTGTTAATAATATTATAATTTAAATGAACTTCACTTTCATAATTTTTAAATAATTTTGACTCGTAGTAATCCTAAGTCCTTTTTCTAACTGTAAATATATTTAAAAGCATCTTTATTCCATAAAAAGTGGAAATTTAATGTTGTAATGTGTTTTGATTAGCTATTTTTCTCTGTAATTGCTCTCTGCATAAGAACTGTTATTTGTTAAATCTATATATGCACCAGTCTTCAACAGCCATACATCCTGGGTTGTTCATGAAATGGTGGCCCAACAAAGACAAGTGTGATAGTGTTTCATGTAAATGAGTTCCTTTATGTGTTGATTGACTGTCTGGTTTCAGAAAGAAAAGTGGGGAGAAATGGGGGGAAATGAAGTATAAATAGTTCATTGATAAAGTGTACAGTAATTCAGTCTCTTATCTTCCTAACTGTGTCATTAATATAATTATATTAATTATAAGGAAAAGAACAAATATACAGTTGAGACTGATTTTTTTTCATGAATTTAAGTCTACATATTGGAGATAAACAAAAGTTCTACTCAGTAGCAGGTTAAACTATAACATATAAAATCTGGATTCCAACAGAGGTGGTAGTAATAAATTACATTTAAAATTTTAAAATTCTTGATATTAAGACCATGACTGAAGTTTTAACCTATTATATGTTTATCTAGATATATGATGTTTTGGGGCATAGATTGTAAAATCTCAAAAAAGGTTTGATTTTATAATTTGTGCACTTTACTCTCTTTTTAATATTATGAATAGTACATTTTCAAGTAGCCACATGAGAGAGAGTACTTTCTGGATTTTGTTTCTACCAGTTCATTATAGTGTTTAGGCAGGTCTTATAAACTTTACATCTTGCATCTTAGGTTCTTTATTTTCTCTTTCCTGTCTCAAAAGAGTGACAGTTTCCTGCATTATGCTGACTGATTTTACTCTGTTACACAGGATCAATTGTGTACTTTTTATGTGCATTGGGGTTCTTTAACTGTATCTGTTTGGGGTTTTTCTGTCATCTGCCTTTATTTAATTCTTCTCCCTGCTAGGGAGTCTGGGTATACTTCTGTTAAAACATCAGAAACAGTATGGAAATAGAAAGGCATCTAAATTTAATTTCTCCAAAGGCAACAGCAAGTGCTATACTTACAGTAAATTTGGCCTGTGCTTACTCAGGAATAAGATAGGTAAGGTGAAAAGTTAACTCTGGTTTTGGCTACTGCACCAGTCAGTCAAATATGGCATTTTGCAAAAGCATACTTCTATCTTAATGTTAAGATATGAGTGTGCTGGAAATATAATCTGAGCTTTGAAAGGTTTTTCTAACCTGAAATTATGCCCCAACTTATGCCAAAGCAGTCTGAGTTTGAAAGGTTGTAACTTCACAAGCTAGCAAAAATTGTACAGTAAAATTAGTCAAATTGAGGAAGCTCAGATAGCTTTCTTTTGTGCTGTCAAAGTTTTATTAACAAGACAAGAAACTGTTAAAAAAGACTTGAGAGATTTGTCTAAGAAAACAATCAGGTATTGATCTTAGCTTGACATCTATAGAACCCATGTTTTAAAAAGAATCAACAGGTTTTAATGACTAAATTAAACTTGGAAAAGTACTTGACAAGTTAATTACAACTTTATAGTGCTTTATAGAAATTATTGTAATTTCCTGTCTAGAAGGGAGTAAATGGTGCAACAGCAATGGATGGCTGCATGCTTGCTAGGAAATGCTATTATCCAATAGAAGTGATGTTTATATGGCTTTCCTAAGGCATTACACAAGAGGATTGTGATGTGTCTGCGAATAAGGCCTAGGAGTCCAGGTGTGTCCCCCTGCTTAATTTATGCCATTGGATTCAAACAGTGAAAGAAAAATGCAGCAAATAAATTAGTTTCAGATCCTAGAGTCTTAGTAATGCAGGAGCTGTTTACACCCTCTATTTAGCTGTGTTGGTGAAAGTTCATTAAAACAAGCCATCACTATCACCAGTCAGATGTATTCGATCCTAATCTTGCCCCTTTTATTATGGGAGACAGATAAAAGTTATCAGAATGAACTTGGTCTGTATACTGACATGGGGGATTTTAAGAGCAGACAGTTTAATGGGCACAGGAAGTTTTAGGTGTGCTTTTCAGGAGTTAAACATGGAAGATGAAGCGCAAAAGCATATTCCATAGGTCCTGATGAATATTACTAAGAGTGATCACAAGAGATTGCTGTCCCATTTGGAGTTTTGTAAAAGACAAACGGTAACATTATCTAATCACTCCTTGTCCCATATGTCTAAAAAGAAAATTGCCACCAGAACAAAATATGGTTCAGTAACAATATTTTTAAAAATAGCTCTAAAATGTTAATTATTTTGTACAAATTATGGCATATCTTTGCAGAGGGAGGAGTATTTGAGAAAGAAACCCTTCAGGAATATGTTTTCAGGATCTAGGCCACCTGGAAAAGTGTAGTCTTTAATTCCACTGTTCTCTGCTAACCTTAGCTGGCAAATAAGTACCATACAGCTGTTTGCTTACTCTCCCCTAGTGTGATGGGGGAGAGAATTGGAAGAGCAAAAGTGAGAAAACTCATGGGTTGAGAGAAACACAATTGAACAGGTAATGCAGAAGCTGCACACACAAGGAAAGCAAAATAAGAAATTCATTCCCACTTCCCAAGGGCAGGCAGGTGTTCAGCCATCCCCAGGAAAGCAGGGCTCTGTCACGGGTTAATGGTGATTGGGGAAGACAAATGCCATCACTCCAAATATCCCCCTCTTCCTTCTTCCCGCAGTTTTCTATGCTGACCATGACACCATATTGGCTGGAATTCTTTTGGTCAGTTGGGGTCAGCTGTCCTCGCTGCATCCCCCTCCCGATTTCTTGTGCACTCTCAGCCTCCTCACTAGTGGGTCGGTATGAGGGGCAGAAAAGGTCTTGTTGCTGTGTAAGCTCTGCTCAGCAGTAGCTGAAACGTATCTGTGTTATCATCAGTGTTTCCAGCACAGATCCAAAACACAGCCCCGTACCAGCTACTGTGATGAAAATTAACTGTCCCAGCCAAAACCAGCACATCTGTGTATAAATATTGATCTGGGTCAAAGCAAAGTGAAGACACTCCCTTAACTTTTAAGATTTTAAGAAATGTGGCTATAGACCAATGGAGCTCTAATATGCAATGGAGTTACTGAGAAGACATCGGAGGAAAAGCGACTATTAATGTAGCGTTTGATAACCTCCTAACTATGTGCACATAATGTTCCTTTTCTGTATGAAGCAGCAAAAGTTACAGAAGGAAATAATTGTAACCTGGGCTAATGAAATGTGGCTCTTTACCCCCTTCCCAAGCTCACTAGATTCTACGAAGTTCGGTTCAAAGATAGTCCCAGGTGTTTGTTGCTAAAAAAGGATGGAGTTGTTCAATCACTTTGTATCTGTTAAGAAAAGGGAGTGGTCAGGCTGATTCTACTTTCTGACTACCCATTTTGGAAACACAGTTCTAATTTGCTGTTTATATGCATCTAATATATGCCTGCCATCCAGGAATAATCTATTTCAAGCTGATCCTTCTTTGCACAGAATAAATAAAAATACTTCAATGTCAAGCCCAGTTCCTGATGGCACAGATCTCTGAGAAAGAAAATCTGCTATCTGACTGATCATCTGTCACTGTAACAGTCTTCAGCTATGAATTAGTCTAGGCAAGAGAAATCTCTTCAGGTTACATATATTTATTGAGTATCACTACCCCCACCTCTGAAGGAAGCACATTCTGATTACTTCCTCACCTTTTTTTTTTAATCTTTTAAGTACATTTATAGTATAAGTGGATACAGTGAGTTTGAAATAATTTATTATGCCTGTTTTTGTAAGTGGGGAATTTGATGGCTTTCGCAGTTCTTCAACTATATTCTGGTTTCTGTAAGTCCAACAATGGTGTGTGGACCTTAGAGTTCATTATCCATTTTGTCACCATTGTCTTTGTTCCCATGTAATTGACTTACTGAACAGATTCTTGCTGAGCATACTTAGTTACACTGATCCTGTAACATTCAAGCACTCTGGTTGAGGTAGCTGGCATTCTGGGATGCCAGTTGTCTGCATTTCTGCAAATGGTCTGATTCTGTGCTTCCAAACCTGGAAAGATAAGAAAAATGCTTTCCAGCTGAAGGAGGCATAATGTTGCCAAGTAACTTGCAGTACCTGGAGGCTTTTTGAAAGAAAATGTGCTCAGTCCCCACTGGAGGAGGAGGTCTGAGAAGCATGCACAGATACTGTGCACTTTCTCAGCTTTCCTATGGAAATTCTGGCTATCCAGCTTCTGTTTCTAAAATGTCAGAGACCTTCAAAAATGCTGAGTCCACAAAAAGAGGACAAGAGAGCAGGGGGAGGAAGAACAAAGAAAATGTATTTTCAGAATAATCCCTAGAAGAGCCATATATAAAGGCTTCTTTGTCTGTTTTGTCTGTTAAATATTCCTTTTTCTGTGCACTGTATTAGAAGTAGGCAGCATTACACACCTTAAAGGTGTGTCTTGCTTTATAATTCTTGATACCTGATGGTTTAGTGACTTTTGGCTTCAAGATAGATGTAGAGGTTTGTGAATTGAATAGTAAATGGCATGAACACTTCACTCTTGGGTACAGGTCATTTATTGAAAGGGACAAAGTTTTGATTAAAGAGCTAGTCAGGAACAAAATAAATTCCTCTTGTACACTTAGTATGCAATTTTAAAGGGTATAATTCTTGGACTACTAGAAAAAAGGATAGGTTTATGTTGCAAGGGCAATAGGAATCCAAACTAGAGTGGATGTGGCTTCTGAAGAGTTTTGCGGCCAGTAGCTCATATGGCTATTTTCAGTGATTATTCCATACCTTACCCCATTAATCTTGAAGTTTGTTAGAGCATCCTCACAAATCAAGACTACCAACAGTACTGTCAGATGCTCTTAAAATTTGCTAAGTGCCTTAAACAGAGCGTCGCTGAGGCAATGGTTCAATTGTAAGGAAGTTTGATAAAAGATTTACTCCTCTGGTGGGAGTCACAGGTTATCAGTTGTAACCAAGATGGTGTTCCTGGTTATAACACACTAGAATCTTACATTTTATTGCTGATACAAGTATCTAATAAGAAACAGTCCAGAAATTTCTGAGGCTTTCGATTTGTTAAACCTACATTTTCTGGAGGAGATTTTTTTCTTCTAGTCAGCTGTGATGGTTTACTGGAATATCACAGAAGCAAATAAAACTTTTGAGTATTTTTGGTTGCTTTCACATTTCTCAGTTTCTCATTCAAAGACAGTATTACCATTATTGGGAAAGGGTACCTAAGTTGGTTTTGTTTATAGGGTTTATGTTTATCCAACAGTAGTTTTTTAAGGATTTTGTTGCTAGAAAAAGGGCTTGTTATTTTGAAAATAAAAATCTTACCTGCCAGGTGTCTTCCCCAAAATGAGTAAGTGCCTTTTCTGTTCTGACTCTTAGAAGTATTTACTTTGTCGGATTGAATCTGAATGTCCTGGATAAACCAACTGTTAAGTAATGAGTGTTACCAATGGCTTGGAATCCTTTCACTGAAACAAGAGACAGAATGTAAGCCACTTGAATTACTTTGACACTGATGTTATCAGAAGTTTTATAACTGCTACGAGTAGTATACTTCTAAGAACAATGTAATTTTACAGGAACTTGATATTGATAGGAAATAAATATTTATTAAAAGTACATTAAATAAATATTTATTTACCAATTTAAGTAAGAGAAAATGTTACACCATGGGGGCAGCAGTCTTGCTGTTAGCAGTCCTGACTACTTAGTGGAGAGTAAAACTAAGGTCCTGGACTCTAACTATAAAAAATGTGTGGATTTTGGTGAGAGATTGGGACTGTCAATCTTATGTCCACTTTCTAATAAAGTAATTCTTCCTATCTAAGTTTTTACCAATTCTCAAGCAGAAAAGAAAGCATGAGCAGATATCAGAGAGAGACCCTCTGGTTTAATTGGTGCTGCTTCCTATCTCTAGAGGATTTTTTTTTTATTTTTTTTTAAACTTTGCTCAGGACTGGTACAGCTGAAAGTATATTTTCCCTTCATTCTTAAGCCTAGACTTTGAATGGAGTTTCTCTGAGACACTTTTGTAGTGAAATCGTATTCCCTACAAACATTGAAGACAAAAATAAACATCTCCGTGAACAAAAGATTGTGTGTGGTTGTAGTTTTTTAATATATACAAATTTATTATTAAAAATCTAAAGGTACTCTAAGAAAAATATGGTGTATTGTTCTACACTTATAAGGTTTCTATGTAGCAGTCAGAAAGTACAGTTTGCATCATGAGATGCTACAAATTTTCTGTCAAACCACGTTCAATTCCTGTTAAGCGTTCCTTTAGATAAAGATGACAACACATTGCGTTTAGCCAAGTGTATAGTAACTCACTGGGACGCTGCCTTCAACTGACTTCTTCCTGACCTCAGTTCAAAGACATTATTAAGCAATTTAAAATTTTGAAATCTTACCAGGAAAGCTGAGGGGAAATGTTTGAAAAGAAGGAAACAGTAGGAATCACAGTGCAAAGGTAATTTTTTTCCTATCTTTAATGTCACACAATTGTTGATAATGTAATAGTTTAAAAATTAACATCCTCGTAGTTAGTTCACATTGGTGACATAGAGTTTGTATCAGATGAGCATAAAAAGATGTGTTTGATGCCTAGAATAGTGATAGAAATTGAAATGCCTTCCCCAGAAATAAATTAATACTTCTTGCCTGTGAACAATTGGATAAGAAAGTAATTTTGGTGAAAACTACTGTGGGTGCACTGTATTACAGTCTTGACTGGCAGTGGTGATGCTTAGGCTGTGCTATGATAAATAAAATGGTAAATAAAGTTATGAAATTGTTCAAAACCTCTCTCTGAATATGTAATTTGTACTGGCTAGGAGAAGGTTCAAGAAATACAAGTAGGCAGTTTGGGGATAAATAGAAGACTTTAGGACTGATCTCAAAATGCCAGGAGTCCTCTGGTAATTTATTGGCAGAGATGATTCATTACCCCTTTTGGCTCTGATGGAAGTTGAGAAATTCCTGGGAGTACTGCTTCTGAGGCAAGAAATTATGAAGGTATCCATGCTTGCAAATTCAAGTAACAACTGAGGTAAGAAACTTGAGAAGGGGGCTTGTCTAAGGCTTCATCTCATTGTATATGCAACTACACTCTTACTAAAGCAAGTTATAAAACAGTGGTCTGTGTGGATTCTCTCAATTTGTCTTCAAACTACACACAGTTCTCATGTTCAGTTCTCTGAGTTGTTTGTCATTTATGTTACTTTGCGGCATGAGACAAAGGTTCTACAAGGCATTGTTAAAAGAAGCTCATTCCCTTTTAAAGACCGTCGGAGTTTCCCATTTGTGCAGCAGGTAACTGCAGTGTTGGCCATGAGTATGGGAATTCATGCCCGCTCCAGGGAGGCAGTGTGTGAGGCTGATACCTCCTCAGGTGCAGAACATTTTTAATGCCACCCTGCCAGTGTTGGGCATAGGTCTCCAAGCACAGGCAGCAAGTGTTAGGAAACTTGACATAACTACCAAGTTTGGTACTAGCAGAAATACTGACTAAATTGGCATCAGATATCTGAATGAGGCTATTGTCACTAATTAAGGGAGTCTAATTTAGTCTTACTCATCTATTTCACAAGATCAGAAGGGATTCAAAAGAGGACCACAGTTGTAAAGCCCTTCTATCACCCTTTTATTAATTTCTTTCCACTGTTGACTGTTCGACAAGACTGCTACACAATTATGGTCTGAAGATCAAACCAAATTTCTTAAATTCCACACAAATGTTTTGGCAGCCATGGGAGATCACAGCATTCCCACGCAAATGTAGGCCTAGTGCTTGGAGATAGCTTAGGACAGTGTCCAATTTTATTTTACCCTTTCTTGTCCTAAAAAAATAATAGTGAAAAAGAAAATTTCTAAAGTTACAGATTAAAAATAGGTAAAGGAAGGCTGAGTAATGTGTAAGTGCAGTCATGAGTCAGCAGCACTTTAAGATTTTGGATATTTCAGACTCAATGTTCAGTGCAATACAATATCCCAACTACTTGCTGTTTGCAGTAAGAAGCATTTTAATCTTTTATCAGACCAACTGCTAGTTAGATTAAAGGGACAGATTTTGCAGTGTGAAAAAGGACACTTGTATCTGTGCAAGTTTAGCTGGCTTTTGCTTCCCATTAGCATCAGAGTTTAACAAAAGATATTAACTTTCTCTCTGACCTTGCCTTAGTTATATTTTTAGAGCACTGCAGATATATTCTCTATGATTAATCATTCATTTATTATTGGACAGCATTGAATGAAGAGAATTGTGTAAGTTCCTATTTGGGTAATGACATGATTGATAATAAAAAAAAAATCCTCCCTATGTTGCCTCTCTTTAGCACTCCTTATTTCTATTTTTCTCATCCAAGAGTATGTTTTCTTCTGAAACATGACAGCATTATTGCTGCCCAGCTGCCACATTCATTCTTGGTGCCACTGTGACACCCCTCAGACCTCAGTTTCCATGTCTGGGACACTCTTCCATGTAAAAGGCAAAAAGTGAGTGTCACACCTCAGTAGGGACTAACTGGTCTCTGCTTTTAAGCTTGCTGTCAGTAAATACTCTGTTGTATCTCTCCACTCTGACTCTCATGTCATCTGTGTTACTCATTCCCTGCCCTATGGACGTGGTAGTATATGTAAGGGGCTGTGGAGTGGGACAGCATACAAATTCATGACACAGGTCAGCAGGCAGATATGCAGTGAGAATAATGAGCCAGATTTTGAGCGCAAACACAAAATCAGGGAAGCTGAATGGCGAGTCGTGGCAGAAAGCAGTGAGGAATACAGAGCAGAGGGGCAGAAAACCCAGGTAAGACTTTGAGTGGTGCTTTCAGAGCTGGTTCTTTCTGTGATGTGAAGCAGCACATGGATCTCACTAACATAAAGTTCCCTTACTTCATTAAACAAGCTCTAGAAAGAGTTCTTTTTATAAATCCTCCCCCATTTCATCTATGACTTCCATCATTACTCTGCCATCTTTTGGCTCTAAATTCTCATCACTGCTCCTTGTGCCCCATAGTCCCTTACTTCTCTTGGATTCTACTTCTTTTCTTAGTTCCACTTTCCCTCTTGTATCTTAGTCATCATCCTGGTATCTGCACTAGAGAGCTGAGTATCCAGTATTTTCTGAGGGCCACCTTTTCTCCTCATTTCTTCTTTTGTTTTGAGGAAGAGGTGATGAATAATTTTGGCAGGACAATTTTGGTGGTACTTCTTTTCCAACTACCAAAGCTGCCAGCTGGCATTCTGTTTTCCCCCTTCTTTTAAGCACAGCCAAGAGCAGCAGTGAGCTATGGCTAAGGTTTTATGGGAATTCACATATGACATACACCCCTAGGCCACAGAATCTATACAAACTATTTTTTTGAATGTTTTATTGTGAATCAGGTTGACATTTTTCTTAAAATTCAGGGTCCTGAATTCATGTAGTTAAATGGGGATATCATAATTTTTTTTTAAAAAAGGGTGTTTCCAGTCCATAGAGCAAATGTGAACCAAATGCACTGTGAGGACAAAGAAGAAAGCAGAATTATTCAAAACTTGTATTTTTTTAACACCAGCATCTGAAGCTGAGGGAGCAGCACTGAGTGATGACTTTAAAATACTTACCTTTGCAATACTACAGGTGAGTTAGGCTGTTAGGCCTTTGTTCAGTGGTGTGGGCCAGAAAGGGGGGGATGCGCAATGGTATTGGATTCAGCTGAAACCCAACCAATATTCCCCTTGTCCAGTAGGACGTACAGCTATTATTTCTTCTGCCACTTCCCAGACCTACATCTTGTTGTTCATGAGCATGACTTGGCGAGCCAAAATAGCCCTCTCTTTGCTAGTGACCCCAAACAAATCCTTTAGGCTCAGCACCCTTCTGGCCCAGCAGCACCCACCTGCTCCCTGGGTCAGGGTACTGTGCAGTCACCTGTATGCCAGGACTGGAGAAGGGAAGGGCACTGGAGTCCAAAGTGATCTACATGCTCTCACTGTGCCTGTACAAGAACACCACCTGTGTAACTTCAACTGCCTAGGGAATGAGAGGGAGTATCACAGAACCACAGGATAGGTAAAGGTTAGAAGGGACCACAGTGGGTCATCTGATCCAACCTCCCTGCTCCAGCAGAGCCATCTTAGAGCACACGGCATAGGATTGTGTCCAGAGAGTTCTCGAATATCTCCAATGAGGGAGAGTCCACAACCTCTCTGGGCAGTCTGTCCCAGTGCTGGTCACCTGCATGGTAAGTAAGTTCTTCCCCGTGTTCAGGTGGAACTTCCCGTGCATCAGTTTCTGCTCGTTGCCTCTTGTGCTATTGCTTACACCGCCGAGGAGAGCCTGGCTCCATCCTCTTGGCACCCTCCCTTGAGCCATTTATATTTACTGAATATCCTTGTGGAGAGGCAGCTGTGAAACTCTTATACAGGAAAACCGCAGTTACCGCCCCAGGAACAGGGAGCGTGGGGGAAAAGAGTGTCATTTGGAGGGGACTTTATTTGCCCTTAGCGCACCTGCGGGCTCCTCCTGGTGTGTCCGCGCTGCGCTGTCTCTGCCCGGGGACGTGTCCCGGACACCCGAGCGGGGCCGCGGTCCGGGGTCGCGGCGGGAGCAGGGCACTGGTGGCTGTCCTCCCTTCGGGACCATCAAGCTGCGCCCGC
>WBMV01001030.1:350182-388692 GCA_013396655.1 Campylorhamphus procurvoides
GCAGCGCGGGCTGTGGCGGCGGCTCCCTGCGCTCCCTCCCCGCGCTCCCTCCCCGCGCTCCCTCCCCGCGCTCCCTACCCGCGGGCTGGAGAAGCCTTGAGCAAACCAGGGAAACTTTCCGAAGAGGCGTCCCCGCGGCTCGGGGCTCGTCCCTGACTGCTCCGGGTGGGACGGGCCGGGCGAAGCGGGGAGGGGGCGTTTCCTTTTTCCAAGCGAAGGAAACTTCGGGACGCTCGTTCAGCTCTGAAACTTGGTAACTTTAGGGCTATCAAATATAATTTCATTGAAGCAAAACTTATGGGAAACGTAAATACAAGCAGGCTTGCCACAGAAACTAGCGAGTTCTGTTTTGCAGTTAAAGGGGTGTAAGTCTGAGCATCTCGCACTTTGCAGGGCTGCAGTGTTCTGTTGCCTGACTCCTATCGGCAGAAATTGTCAAGGACTGAGTGAGATTATGGAATGAAAATTACTAGTTTTCCTTTAGATTATAGTTTCATAGTCCTTTTCACTTGTGGCTACTGGAGTCCCAATGCCAGGAAAAGAGAAGCGACAAGAAATCTGTTACTGAAACTGGATGAGAAATTCGGGCCAGGTCTTTCTGGGCCAGCCTGTCTTTAGCTCTGCTAAGATTCTACAGCATTTTGAAACGAGGCGAGTTTGATGGTTCGGCGATGATCACTCCTTCCCAATGCTGCTCGAGCTCTGGCATACCCCATTCCTTGTACTGCTTGTGCTTCTCTGAGCACACAAATGAGTTGATCTGGCATGCTGACCTACCTGAAAATCATCTAGTTTTTGACCAGCTCAGCGCTCTGATTTGCCTCATCATGTAATTATGAAAGTGTTGGTGCTGGTGCAAAGGAGTTATGTAGAGTGGTAGGATGACAAACTCTGACTTAATAATCTTAAAATACTATGAAACAGCATTCTTAGTTACTAGGGATGGAGTCAGCTGAAATGTGAAACCCAGCTTTTGACTGGTGTAACTGCTCCAGAGAATTTCTTTTTCCCCATCCTCTTGCTGTAGTTCAAATTAATACAGAGTATGACTTAGAAAAAAAACCCAAACGTGAGGATGATGTTTCTCATTTCTAGTTCATGATTAAAAACTTGTGAGAAGTTGAAATCCACTAATTCTGAGGAACATGGTAACTAAGATAGGAGTTACATTTAACAGTTTTATATGAGACTTTGTTGGTCTAATAAATCAATTTTAAATAGAAGTGCAAGGAAAACACCATATTCTGATGCTTGATTTACTGAAGAAAATATGCAGTTTACATGAATATATCCTTATATGCATGTTTCAGTTATTCTCGAGTATTAAACTGCATTACATTCACTTGTGTAAGCGATATGTGAATGTATTGATGTCTTTCAGTTTTTATATTTAAGCTGTTTCTTCAGTGCAGACTGATCATGATGGTTATTTGGCTGTTTTATGCCCACTTCTGACTGTCTTGTGATCATGTAATATCCTGAAGGGTTCATAACCTTATAGTAAAAATTGTGTTCAGATAACCTAATCCTTCTTTAACATGTTATATGCATTAATAGTAACTTCCATAAATGGGTTGCTTCAACTGTTTTTACTGATAGCTTTAAAATACACTTCAGCAAAGCAAATCTAACTATTATATGAAAGCATTTATGCACTCAGCAGTGTTTTTCTCTTCTCTTTAGCCAAGAAGGGTTTTCTTTGCTTGAATAATCTGGTTTACTATATGCCATAAGGGCAAGAAAGAGCTTGATCATGCTCTGGGATGGGGGATGGGGAAGTCAAATTTTCTCTTAATTTTCAGAACATGTGAACATGAAAATGGCAAGCTTTGAATAAGGCTTTGGAATATCACACCCAGAAGAATTTGGCAATAGTGATGACACATTTAATTAGAAAATAATTGAAAAGAAAGGACCATATTGAAACTAGAATTACAGGTTGAGGCAAGATCCTCCAATAGACATAATAATTCAGGGGAACTTGTTGGGTAATCAGCGTGGTAAGTAGTTGTTTGTTTCAAATGCTACTCTAGCCTGTGGAACAAGTAGTCTGGAAACTAAAGGCTTGTATCTTGAAACTTGATATAAATAGCTGGAAAACATTTTAAGAATTTAATAGCTAAACACAAAAGTTGGATTTTAGCTGTGAAGAAAGATTGACAATGAGGGTAAATTGTCTTACTGGTTATTCATTCCTGTGAGAAGAGTAGTAATGAATGGTCAGTACTGTCATATATAATAGCTAAATGAACAGTGGATCTGAATTTGAAAAAAAATGAAAGCATATTGGCATATCTACTTCCAAAAAAAAACAAAAATCAATCAAAAGGCAGTATATGTAGTCAGTCTTTTTTCCTTTGCTACTAGGATTTATGGATGAACGAAGTGGCTGAGAAGCAAATGAAGTATGAAACAAGAAGACCTGAAAGCAGTGCATAAATATGTGTGCTGCACATATGTCATTAAATAGTGCTGTAATCTGCTCTCTGTGGACTATCCTTTCAAGTTAGTCTTTTTCCACATGCTTTCAGATGAGTTAATTAGCAGGCTGTTTGAGAAGTGAATCTTCAGTTAATTTTATCAATATTGCCACTTCAGTTAGGCAGATAATGTTCATCTTTCTATTCAGGTCCAAAAAAGTGCTATTCTAACAGCAAGTTTGAGAAATAGAGTAGCAATCAGCCTGTTGTTAGTTCTGTGATGCTAGTGAGGTCAATGAATTTGACTCTATTCAAATGAAACATCTTTCCATTATGCTGTAATTTAGCCAGCCACACAGTTTTGCTGTGTGTGACACTATCTGACTGCATTGGTCTTGTGCTCCATACCTATCCTGGCAAGGGGAGAGTTAACTGGATTATAGTCTGTGGAGAAGCATAGAAAGTACATCCACTAGCTTGGCAGAGGAGGGTGTTTGTGACAGGTAGTTGGTTCGTTCCTTGGCCTGTAAACAGCTGGTTTTATCTGTATCAGAGCTTAACCAGCAGTTTCACCAACCTGCTTCTCAGCTATTCTTGTGTCTTAAAAAAATTGGTCCGGAAGCTAAGAATTTCAAAGTAAGAGTTAAACTTCAAATCATTCAGTGTTTTATCCTTTGAAATTGAAACTTCATTTAAAAAATCTTCTGAATTGTCGAGCAGCTGACTAGCAAATGTTATTTTACATAGAAATATTTTAAATTAATGAAACGTTATTAAGATTTTTCCAGTTACAAAGTTTGTCATGTGTCAGACATCTAACATTGCTTTTACTGTCTCCTGTCCAATAAAGCCATTCCCTCTGACAAAATATGTCATGATGAATTTGTGATACTGCTGCAAATGTTCAGGAAATGCTATTGACAAGAATCAGAAATTCTCAGTGTGTTTGGGAGTTGTATTGAGCATCTCATCATCCCATATTTTTACTCCTGTGTGCTTATGAACAGGAAGTAACTAAAAAAGTGCATCCTTCCTGTTTTGCTGGACATTGTTGATTATGCTGTATGAGACACCAGTCTGTCTCTTGATTGATTCGTGCAGTTGATTAGACTTAGGTTGTTAATGCAGTACTGACAGGAACGCAGGAGTCATGGCTGCAACCCTCACCATTTGGATGTTCTGCTAAGCTTGCCGTGAAGTTACAGCAGTATAAAAGATGTAAAAGATACCACATGGATTGAAAAGTGTTCTTGAAACTGATCTCCATTAGGAAATTACCACTGATTATTGTGGAATTCCGTAGGGTTAAAACTTGATTCACTTGAGCACAGAGCCTCAGTCTTCATGACTGCAACTTGTGCGTTACTGTGTATGTTGCACAATAATTTAAAATTGTCCTTTAATGCTGAAAAGTTTTCTTTTCAAGTCAATACAGTCAGCTTTTCTATGTCTGTTTCCCAAGTCTCTTGCTCTGCAGGTGGGCTGGTCTTGTTGCTGGTGGTTACATGCGCCAGTTCCTGGCACTGCAGACTCATGGGCCTTTATGATCTGTGGTCATCTTTTCATTTGTGGGCACTTGGACCTCTGTACATGCTCATGGAACAGAGCCACTCCTGTCACCCAGGAAAACAAAAATTGGGATTAATAAGGAGGTGGGTGATCAGGCACGCAACACGGCCAATCATATTGACTGGCAACCTGTTCACATGTGACTACACTCTTGTATCTTCTCACTGTTTTTTGCATTCTCATCCTGCCTCAGTCCACCTTGATCCCACAGTAAGCCCCACACACCCCTTCTGGCAGTACTGTCATTAGGCAGTCAGTAAGGCGGTCTGGAGATTCTCTCTGGTTGGCTCATCTGGTGGATCTTCTGCCACGTTTGTGGCTCACTGCTCTTATCAGTTGAGTCTGGGTCAGGGTGCTCTATGTGCCTGGGTTAGATTGCTGTATTTCTTTCACCTGACATTATTTCTCTTTGTGGAGACTGGCCTGTAATCACATAACTATAATAGATGTGAGCAAATATCCCTCCCTAGTGCTGAAGGTGACTATTCCTGTCTGACTAGTAACCTCGTTGAGGTAACGACTGTGTCTGTTTGATGAACAGATACAACGCATCTCCATAGCTTTGTAAAGCAATTGTTTGTAGCCTAAGCTTTCCTCAGATTTTATTATAAGTAAAAAAATATCTTCATGAGTGGCATTTGAAATGATCTTATTGTGAATAACAAGAAGAAAATACTGCCTGATTATTCTGGTCTGTTAATTCTTTGTACACAGAAATCTTGTGGAATATTGTAATATGATCTATTGAGAGAAACTTCTGTTGAAAGGAAAAAAGTCTTAGTGTAACATTAGGTAAATTACATACATACCTATCCTAGTAACATTTTTGTTTTAAACGTGGAATGTATGACTCAGATCTGAGGCTGATAATCTTGTTGTGCTGAATGGAGTATTGGAAAGGCCTAATGTGTCAGAGAAATTACTTAGACATTACTTCAAACTTGCCTCTTCCTTTGGTATTTTAGGTAGGGTAATAGCTCAAGACAACTAAGAAAACTGGTTTTAACAACTGGAAGAGGAATCCCCTGTGATAATAAGAAGATAATAATCTCCCAAACCAGAAAACCGTTTTTGAGAGATTGTCTATTAATTTATCCTAAAAGTATTGAGAAACAGTTATTCCAAAAAGGTACACAGTGGAGCTTGTAAAGGCAGCTCTTCAGAGAAGTACAAGATCTTAATGTGCCTTGAAGTTTTTAAAAAACTTCAAAAGCCACAAAAATTGATGTAAGAAAGAATCTGGCAGAGAGAACTTGTGGTTTTATACCATTTACTTTGGTAAAGAGGAGTACAAATATCCTAGACACAGTCTATATTTTCAGTTTTTGTACCTGGATATTTATCTGTGGAGAGCATTCTCGAGTCATGACATCAAGTTGCTTGAAAACTCATGCAAACACATTTTTCTACAGAACACAAGGATTTCGTGTGCTCTCTACCAAAGAACAGCACCCCCCTCCAGCACATGAGGATTTGTGATACACTGTGTTTATCAAATCATTTTCTCAGGTGTTATGTAAAGAAATTACACAGCTTGACATTTTTTGTTGCTACCGTGATCTGTTACTGTCTGGTATTTGCAAAACATTGGCCTTTATAGATTTCAGATGACACAACTAATATGGTACTGATTCATTTCAAACTACCCGAACCGACTTCCAGTAGAGTAATGAAGCTATAGTCCTTAAATACCTTTTCATCAGCAGCTTTTGTGCTGGTTTTTTTCATGCACATCTTTTATTCACAGATACTAACTTTCAGAGGAGAATAAGCACTACTGATTCTGTGTCACCAGAGCAGGAAGCAGAGAAGGACACGCAAGAGTATATCCCTTGCTTTACAATATTCTGCTTGCTCATTTCCGATCTTAAATCTTGATGTTGATTATCTCACCAGAACCTTTGAAAATATGTTGCTGTTTCTATTTTTAAAGATTTCATGTATTGCTCTTACCTAAAATGTAGTGGTGAACTAGTAAAACCTGCATTTTTAGTTGTTAGTGTAGCACAAGTTAATAAATTATTAGTCTTGCTATTAGCACGGAGAAAAAAGCCTTGCCAAATATGGTGATTATTTCTGTGTTGCATTAACCTTTTGTTATGAAACAATGGAATTCCTTGATGCCACAAAGCTCTGCGGTTTTTTTATTTAAAATCAGATTTGTAGGTTTGCATTGAATAGAGTAATGGATGAATAGGGATTGTGTTAAATGGACAATGTAGCCTTGAAAATGAAGTTACAGTTGCTCCTCTGCTTTGAGCAGACAAAGGTTTTGCAAAGGTGAAGGAGATCTTTCTAGCAGTAAGTGTTACAGTGCTCTGTTACCTATGGACTTAAGTCAAGGACATAGAAGGACCCTCAAAAATCGCAGCCCCTCTGTTTTTCTCTCTTTGAAAATATATGAAGAGGAAAGGCTAAAGGATGGGTCCCTTCTTCCTTAAAAAGTCTTCCTGGTTGGCATCTAATACCTGCTCCTCTGTATTCAAGTTGCATTACACAGCCAGGTTTTGCCAAGTAATTAACTATTCAAGTTATTGTTTGAGCTAGAAAATAATCCATTTAACTTTGCCATAAAATCAGTAACATTTATATAGGTTATTTTTGTCTTATTCTGTTAGGTGTAAGAATTTGTCTGTATCTTTCTGGAATTCCTATTGGATGCTGCCCTCTGATGTTTGTGGAGTGAACTGCTTTTGGGAAGCTGCTTTTAGGTAGGATCTGTTATTAAATAGTACTTTATTATTTGATTGTAGACAGGTGTAGCTGCTATTTAGCAAGGTGACAAAGCAAAATATTTTGATTGCTTCACATGCATTTCACCTGCTTATATTATGGTGGCCTTTAGCTGGATTTTTCCTGTTACATTATGTTTTTAAAATTGTGGACTCAAGTTTTGCTACAAAGAGTAGATTTCTTTTTTTTTTCCATTATGTTGCTTCATGCTTCATTAAATAGAAACTTGCTAACATCTGTTAAAAGCCTGCCTGAATATTCTGTGAAAATTCAATGGTAAATTAATTATTTCCCTAAAATAAGACTTGCTGCACAATAATACCTGTGATGTAACTTGTAACAAAAACTGACAGATAAGCTTAATGGTTCCGTTTGGATTTTTTTTTTTATTCAAGTTATGTGTTTTATAGAATTTGAGGAGGGTACTTCATCCAAAAGTACTGAAACAACCATTTCAGAATGTTCCTTAAGATATTGTATGTTAAAGCATAGACTGTGTCCTTAAAGTTGCATCTTTACAAATAAGTAGTTCAAGATCATTTGAAATCAGTGAGCTTTGAGCAGGTGCTGATCCTAATAATGGATAATAAGGATCTTGTCTCTGAATTAATCAGTGTAAGATCAATTGCTTATTCTGTATGTGGGAAGAATTTTGTAGCTATTCTGCCCCCATATTTTTTACCACTATTCTGATTATCAACTTTATTGAGAGACAATGTCTTGTGTTGTGCTTTTGGCACAGTATTGTTAGCTTTCACACTGACAGAGGAAGCATGAGATTGCTTTAACATCCAGTGGTATAGATTTTATCAAAATTTAAAAAATGCTGATAAAGACAACAGGCTCAGGTTTTGCATGGTCTAAGTGATGCCTATCTTTTCTAGTACACCTTTCAAGGTGTGCAGTGTCATCTAGTTGGTGTGGCTGCTTATTTCCTACTGACACTGATTAAGAAAAAATTCCTAGGGTCATTACTATGGCTATCTGACCAGCCTGCAACTAAGTGGGTCTTAACTTGTGTTGCCTACTAAAAAAGAAAGTTTCACTAATTTTTGAGTATATTGAGATTCACATGTTGTGGATATGTTGAAATGAATTGTGAGTCCTGACAAAAAAGGGACTTCTCTAAACTGGCTAGCTCGTTGGAGGATGTAACTTCATATTTTTATAGTCAGTTTAAACTTATTAATATATTGTAACTTAAAACCTAATCTACTATTTGAGTTGGCAGTTGAATAAATGACATTTGGAGGTTGTATGCAATGGGATCATTAGCATACTTTTACAAAATAAGCTCTAGCTCTGATTATGACATGTTTTTAATTCAGTGCAGTAGTAGAAAGTAAAGCTGAGTAAAAAACTAGAATTTTAGTAAAAACTTTCATCCCTTTCAAATCCAGATAATGTCTGTATTTACCTTGATCCCACTTCTGATAAGTGTGGGAATGATTTAACAGCTGCATTTTAATCAGTATAGGCTTTGGTGCCTTCTTACATCCATGCTAATTGTAAAAAAACACCTCTATGGGTAAAATATTTGCACTCGTATAATAATATGAGTAAAATATAACCTCATTAGGTTAGCTCTTTATACTGAAGAAGAAAACACATTTATGGGAGGCTTCTGTTTGTTCTTTTAGTAAATGTAAACAACTTTTAACACAGCTGAGCCTAACAACCTAGTTTGTTTCGTTATAATATCAAGGTAACATAGTTTAATGGTGTTATGGAAGGACTGAGAGACTTTTTAATAAGTGACTTTCTTTAAGAAGCTGAATACTGGATACCTCATACATTATAGACTATACAGAGAAAAGATCAAAGAAAAACAATGCTTCTCTAGCTTTTTCAGAACGAGTGTGGGAGAACTTGCTTTGATGTAGAATAATTTTTAAAATGATTTGTGTAACTTACAAGATTATTCTGTTTTGTGTTCCTGGCATGTGACACAGTGGTGATACATAAAAACCAGTGGTGCAGGTTAGGATGATGGCAGTTTTCTCATAAAATTACAAATATTTTTACATAGTTTAAAACTCAAGCAATTAGATTCAAAATGGAAACTCCTCAGTGAATAGGCCAGAGTAGATTTTAAAGGAACAACTGTTATTCACACAGCTTTGCTCTCTGTACCTGGATGCTGATCTTTCCTTCCTTGGGTCCCCCAAATATGTTAAAGTAGTAGGAGAGGACAGCTTGATTACCAGTGAATTTGAGCAGTGAGCTTCCTGTTGATCCCTAGGCACGCTCCTTATAGTACATCAACAGATGAGTTAAAAAGGAACTCTAATGCACCGATTATAGCAAAGAAGTAAGGTGAACTTGTGGCTTTCTGTAATAACAGGGTCTTTATACTTGAATGTGGCTTAGAAAAAGGAGGAAAAAATGCCCTGGTGACAATGGCAATTCTTTGAAGGTACCCAGGTCACACTTGATGCTGTGATGCTGTGGCTGCTCTGGAAGGTATGGAGCCTGGAAAGCAGCAGTGTATGTGTGCAGCAGAAGCAGCTATTGTACTGTGACCTCAGTAAAGCAGAAGGGGATTGGGATAGGCTTAATGATCACAAATTAGATGGAGTTGTATACAGGGTGTTCTGTGGGTTTGGTACCCTCTTACCTGTGTTCTCCATGTGCTATGTGAGAATAAGAGTACCCTACCTTAAGCAAATATAAGTGACCCCACTGCTGTACCTTTTGTCAAGTCTAGAGGAGAGAGATAGTATTTTTGTGGAGCTGGTGGATATTTTAGAGATGATAAATTTTGGGTTGTGTTTTTCTTTTTTTTCTACTCCTCACTTTTGAAAGTGTCTTAACCCTTTCAAACCTGTATTTGACATTCAATAAGGGTTTATACCCTAGCTGTGATATACTCTGATAGCAAATTTACTCAGGTTCAGGCAAGTTACTGTTCTTGTAAAATAAATTTTATTTTGCTCTTTGTCAACTCAGCTACTGAACTGCTAAAAAAATTTTATTGCCAAAAGATCTTATGTCATTTGGTTATACCAGATACTGGGATGTCTAAATGAACATGGTTCTCCTTTCCCTGGCTTCTGGTGAGGTAGTTGCATGCCTGCAACTGCAGTGGAAATGATGGGAGGTAGTTGCATGCCTGCAACTGCAGTGGCAATGATGGGAAAAAGGGTTACAGAGACTGGAAAATTCAGGAAGGAGAAGTAGAAAAGGGAGCAGTTGAATGCAGATAATGTTGAAAAGAATTATGGCAAAGACCAAAGCCATGTATTGAAGAAGGGAGTGATGGGATAGATAATTGGTTCTATGGTGGGACATGTTCACATTGAAGGTGAGACTGCAGAGCTCAAGCTTATAAGTTCTACTGGACAATTTTTGTTTTATACTGTCTCTAGTGTCAGGCTGTGGTTCCCAATGGTCTGTATGCAGGGAAGTAAAATGCAGCTTATAATCACTAAAGAACGTCTCTTCATGGAGTTTAAAGTAAGACCACGATTCAGGAGTCTCATAACTTCTGCCTTAATGTGCTTCTGAGATCTAATATGTCTCATCCCCTTCGTAGTGGATAGTCCCCAGAAGAAATGGTGGCCTGTTTTTTCCAACAGCTTCTTTGCTCCATCTGATTCAGGGATAAAACTTTGTTGTGAACTTATGGGTCTGAGTCCAGCTGTTCCTCATACAGTACAAGCTAAAGTTGTTAGCTCTTTCTAAATTTTTTTTTGCCTTTAAAAATTGTTTTCAAGCGCAGATTTAAAAAATTGAGCTCATGAAGTCAGAAATTCATGGAACAGAGATTATGTGAACAAAATAACTGTAAAAAGTATTATAAATATGATCAGGTTTTTTGTGTGACTTGAAATGTTCTTTTATTCACAGGTATCACTAGATGTAGATATAATAAAAGTCTTTGCATATCAGTGTGTTTTAGAGTTGCTTTGGCATAATTTTTGTAATTCTTATGTAATCCTTATTCATGGAAAGCCATGTGTTACATGTGTTTCAGGAGCTTGACTTGCAGCTATGCAGTTTGTGTAGGTTTTGCTCTTATTTATAACATGACCTTGTAATATCACTGTAGGCTCTCATGACTTCAGGGCTTAATTACTGTTATTCCCTTTTCAGTGGATTAGTGATGAGGCTAATCTACTGCTTGCAGCTTGTTCACACTGTAGCAGTGTACTTATTTGTGGGTGTCAACTACCCTCATCATATTCAGCTTGCATTGTGTTTTTTACATTTCTACTTACTACATAGCATAATGTTTAAATTAGCTTTATGTATAAAGGTCTGAATGGGCATGCTTTGGTTGCATTTCAAGATTTTTTTTGTTTTGTTGCTCTTAACTAATTTTTCAGATTTTGCTGTAAGACATAAAAGGTTTCAGTCTGCAGATTAAATCATCTGAATATAGACATCTGCATACAGGTGTCTATGTCAAGTAGGTCTTAAACAGTCATTAAACTTGAAAGAGTGTAGAGGATGATCCAGGTGACGAGCCATTTAATTGCTGAAAAGTAAATGCTTGGTGTTAATCAAGAAGCACTTGGATATCCTATAAATCTCCTTACAATTAGTAGATACAACAAAATCTTTGAAAAATACTCAGTCCTTCTGGACTGGCAGCTGAATATCAGGTGGGATATTCTAGAGTTTATTAAATGGCACTATACCTATGTTAAAAGTTGATTTAAGCCTTTGAAATAAGATGAATTACTGTCTATACTCCATAACCTGGCACTAGATCTCTGTTGGCTTTAATGAGACTTTCGACACAGTCTCATATGTTAGCATCTTCATTTATGTGCCCTGTTTTGGATCTGAATCTGATCTGTGAGGTCTTTTCTTTCATAGGTTTTTTAATAATGCCCCAAGCCTTGACTTAAGGCTGTCTGTTCTAATTAAAATTTTATTAATCTTAAATCCCTGGGATACTGGATTTTTTTAGTTCCAGGTCATTAAATTTTTTCAAAATTCAGAATGTTTAAGTGTGGCAATTATTTATGGCACTAAAATTCAGCAGTTTTACGGTAGTAACTTTGCTTGTTTTGCCTCTTGGAACTGAAAATAATTTATGTTGCTATTCTGTGCCTTAATGAAAAAAAGGCATATTTGCTTGCTATCTATTGGCATTTTAAAGGAAAACTTGTATGTATCTGAATAGTTACATAAATTGGGTGGAGACTGTGCTAAGAATCACATCTGCTATTTTCTGTTTTGAAGTATCTCTCTTTGACAAGTTACTACGAGTGGATGGTTTGTCAAACATTTCTCTATTGTTACTAGTTTAGGAAATCAGCATGGGTTTTTGCCTGCATAATTTGGCATTAAACTTGTAATTTAAACCTTCAGATACTCTCAGTTCTATTAGCCCCCCTCCACCTCTAGTCCGTACAAATAGCTCAAATGCATATTGTTTTGAAGTTGATGTTTAAAAGCTTTTCTGTCTAATTGAATGTATGAAATTCAGGAGAATATGGTTTTCAGTTTAGTATGCCCATTGTTTGCCACCAAGCTAATGGCATTTACCTGATAATTTTAACCTATTGTATTAAAATAATGAAATAACTTTAAAATGTAGTGTCAAGGACATGGACGTGCATGTGGTCAGTGTACCTCAGTGATTTTCCAGAACCACTGGGAGCACCAAAGCATCCCACAAGGCCATCTGAGCTATTAATTTCCTACATCTTCCAACCCTGGTTGTACTTCTGCAACACAGAAGGATAGGAGAGAACTTTTTGTGTTTTATCAGTGCTTAGGCAAAGTGCTGAACCATGGGTTTGACAAAAAAGGACTTACTAGAGCAGAAAATGGACAAAACACCTAGATCAGTTAAAAATGTTCTTAACAGAACTTCTTGAAAATAGGACTTATCTCACTTTAGTTGTTGAGTTTAAAGCTGCTGTGTTTGTCATTTTTACCTAAGTCAGTACTTAGTCCGGGGAAAGGGAAAAAAAATTAACTCATGTATAGACTTAATGTGCTGTCAGCCTTTAACGTTTCTATGTAACTTCATGTAATCTTCTTTTAAAATAGCCATTTTGATGAAATTCCTTGCTATTTATGAAAAATAAGATTGCTAAGAAAGTAAATAGTGTAGTTTCTATATATCTCTTCTATGCCTGGTTTTTCCCTTGTAGGCTGGGATAGTGGGAGTGAATATGAGGATGATTCAGGTTAAATGTAAGCATACATATGAGGTCTAATGCTGTAGTTTGCATGTTCTGTTTGAGTTGTATTTTGCTAGTTTAAGTATGATAAAGGGTATTTTTTTTAGTTACTTCCTGCAGAGAATAGTAGAGCTTTTCTTTAAGCCTGTGTTAGAAATAATGTCAAATGAAAAAATATTTTTGTATCAGATATGATTATATGAAAACACGTCCTTCTGAGAAAATGCATCTAGCAGTGGTGGCCTGTGGTGAAAGACTGGAGGAGACTGTCACTATGTTGAGATCAGCCATTATTTTCAGCATCAGACCTCTCCACTTTCATATTTTTGCTGAGGATCAATTACATGAGAGTTTCAAAGACATAGTAAGTATTAAAAGAATGTATTTAATCAATTTGTAGCACAATTTGAGTAATAGATAGCAATTTCTCTACTTGGATAGTAGTTGTTTCATACAGTGGCAGGGGACTAAAAATAAGAAAATAAGGCATTCACAATGTTGGATGGGTAATTTTGGATTTTTTTTCCCTGTAGAAGAATGTCAGTTGCTGATATCAAACTTCTTCCTAGGGACAGTCCAAAACTTCCTGATTTGTCACCTTAAATCTGTTAAATACAAATTTCTGATGTTCTGAATGCAAATCAGTTATCTTGTGTGAGCTTATTTAAAGTTGGCTTTACAAAAAAAAATTATATATCTGTCCATTTTGTCCCTGTGCTTACGGCATGAGTCAGCCTTACATTGTTTAGACAGTGAAACACCAGTTTTTGAAAATGGTAGACATGGTTATGTCTAATTTAATAAATTGAAGTTATTGAATATAACATTATGACTGTAGTACAGTTTTAGAAGCTGACTAGAATATAACTATGAGGTTGTTTACTATTTCTGTGTATAAAATGTCTTATTAACTGTGACATTAGTATTTTATACATGCTAATAGATATATATGCACACTAATGTTATGCAAACAGTAACTGTGGCAAAATGGAGTAAGTGATTTTAAGTTTCAAAAGACTTTGTTATTTCTGTGGAAACTAGTCGAGGGGAATAGTTTTATTTAATGTACTTACTTTTGCCAATACTAATTTATTTTACTTTCTCTTTGCATATGATTTGATATGTATTTTCTTCATAGTGGCCTGCGGGTGCCACTTTTTGTCTGAGTATTTTGATTAGCTGACAGTAGTTTGAGAAACATTTCTGTTACAGATAAGAGGTGTTGCAGTTGTTTTCAATTATCAACTTGAATGGGGGATTGGTTTATTTTTTGTAATAGAATTGAACTGAAGTAATTTCTGTGATTTCTTCTTTTCACATAGCTTGACGAATTCCCCTATGAAGGAAAAGTTAATTACACATTATATCCAATTACATTTCCAACTGAGAGTGCAGCCGAATGGAAGAAATTGTTTAAACCATGTGCTTCACAAAGGCTATTTTTGCCAGTAAGTTACTTTGTAATTGGACAATCCAGAAGTCTGTTTATGAAGGATCAAGCTATCCTTGTTAATCTGATATCTGCTTGGTGTAAAATGAAGGACTACTACTACTACTTCTGAAAGTTACTTTTATGACTTCCTAAAAAATCCTCTGAATTTAACCTTCTTCTGTGGCACTAATACTCTATGGAATAAAAGTCTTTTTGTCACTTGCTGCATTATGGCACAGTATCCTCAGAGAGAGAGGTATAGGTCATGTCATCCTCTCAGAGGTAAGAAGGATTTATCCCACCCCATCTCCTCATTTAGCTGAAAAGTTTCCTGCATGCATGAGTCTGAGAAGTATTAGAGAGAATGAAACAAAAAACAGACTCTTGTTGCCAGTATTTTTTGCAGCCTTTTCTTTGCTCACCTTAGACACTTCAGAAATCATCCTTCAGGCTTGGTGAATTAAAGCAGTGGCAGCTATTTCCCAAACACTGTCTCATCTGGGGCTTTTACATCACTCCCTTGTTTGATTAGCTGCATAGGAAACCAAGGGAACAGGAGCAAGGTAGGAGCTCCTGTTGATGTTTTACCTGGCCTGCAGACCTGCTCCTGAGGAGTCCTGACTTATAAAATGTAGTCTGAGTGCCTTTGCATTACTTTTGTATATAAAAACCTCTGTTTTCCTCTACAAAAATTCTTTCAAATGTGAGGAGTGATGACAACTTTATTGACGGCAAACTGTCAGCCTAAAATGAATTTATTTGCATATGACAAAAATGTGTTAAACTTTATTGTGTAATGGCAGCAACTTCTGTTTTATGAAGAGAAGGTCAATAAAACTTAAAAGTTTGGTTTTTAAATTCTTTTCCTCACAGTTAATTCTCAAAAATGTGGATTCACTACTGTATGTTGATACTGACATCCTGTTTCTGAGGCCTGTTGATGATATTTGGTCTTTTCTGGGAAAGTTCAACTCCACACAAATTGCTGCAATGGCACCAGAACATGAAGAGCCTCGTATTGGGTGGTATAATCGCTTTGCTAGGCATCCCTATTATGGAGTAACGGGAGTTAATTCTGGAGTCATGTTAATGAATATGACACGTATCAGAAGAAAATATTTCAAGGTATGTGTGTTGCCTTTATTGCATTTTCTGTGGATTTATGTCTTTAAATTCTAATCCTGTTTCAAATTCATGTGTATTTTTCAAAATCTTTTTTGTATAATTCTAATAGTGTTCTCAAAGTACGCTGTTTAAAATGGTATCTATTTTTTGAATGTCATTCACTGGAAGACTTGGAGTTCTCTAATTTCGAGTGTGTTTGATTGGTTTAATTTTTCTTAGTTCTGAGAGATCCTGACTTGATACAATTTGCTGTTAATTACATTTGCCAGTAGATATGCCAACATTTTTAATTCACTATTGGGATCCCAGAAAAAAGTTTAGGTAAAGTTGTAATGTGTGTAGTTGTATGACCAGGAGGTGGTGCTAAAACATTTAGTAAGTTGTTTAAAATGAAGGTTTCCAAATTTTGATCTTTTACTGTTTAAACCAGATGATTAACACCCTAAGTATCTTTCTATTTATTTTGAAGTCATAGTTTTTGTGGTATTTACATGAAAGTATTCACTATTTCATGCATGAAAGCAGTGCATGCAGTAGCAGAAATGGTCATTGATTCTCAGATGGGAAGTTTTTTCTTACATACTTGAAACACAAGTACAAGAGCAGTGCTGTGTGATTATGCTTGGGGGAAAGGTACATCTCTGTTT
The DNA here is from genome assembly GCA_013396655.1 of Campylorhamphus procurvoides. NCBI lineage: Eukaryota > Metazoa > Chordata > Aves > Passeriformes > Dendrocolaptidae > Campylorhamphus > Campylorhamphus procurvoides. Next base: position 366,252 of record WBMV01001030.1, read on the forward strand.
AAGAGAGGTTTGATTAGGGAAAAATAATAATGCAATCAAAAACTTTTGGAAGTGCATCATGAGAGGGGCAATATAAACTTCCAGTAGACATTACTTCTCTCCCATTTCCAATTTAATAAACAGTTTCATCTTAAAATTTTCATTATGTAGTTTTGTTAGGGAAATTCAGAGAATTTAGGAAAAATGGAGAATGAATTTTCTCAGTTGTAGTTAAAGTAAAAAATTATAGTAGCTATAGTATATAGGTATAGTTTCTTAAAGAAGAAAACTTCTCTCTATATATATCATTGGTGGAATCTTGCATTGTCTACTTTGTTTTACTGATTATAGCATGTGGAGAACTGAAAATACGGAAAAGTGTAATGAGAAACATGAGACTGAAAACTGCATGTATCTTAACCTCTGACAATGCACTTCTGTGTAGTGCATTATTTTTAGTGTGGTAAACGCTAAGATAAGATTGGTCTTTTATTCATACCAGGCTAGAATTCTGATTGGGCTTCTCAGTACAACTTGGATTATCAATTTATTGGAAATGTTGTGTTTTTACTAAAATTTGAGTTAAAATTTTTGAAAGTATGCAGGTTATGTAGGATATTAAAATTGTCTGTAGAATTAACTAGTTTTCTAGAGGACAATGTGAAGTCCTTTCTCCTTAATGCCTAAAGCCAGTGTTTTCTTCAAATTTAAGGCTATATATACTATAGATTTAAGTAGGTGAAATAGTTACTGAGTATTTTGAAATTTAAAGTGTAACATTGCCACTTTCCCTTGATTCTAGAGGGCTGGAATATTTTCCAAGTCCTGAAAAATATCTGCTATGTATTCCTGGTTTTGCCATGTGTATTTATTATGCAATGAAACCTGTCAGATTGCTAAACCAAAACCAGCCTTGGGTGAAGTGATTTTTTTTACAATTGCTCTTTATTATGGAGGTAAGTATCTTAAGACCTCACTGTAAGGCAAAGCATAAATCCATATGCTTTTCTTATGATCTTGCTAGCAACCTTCAGTATACCTAACATGATGTACAGTTTCTGGCTAAGTGGGTCACTGAACTTTTTTCTGTAGTGAGGAAGATTGTGTGTCATAACTGGTATGGGGAATCAGAATAAAAAAAAATATTGATTTTTTCCTGAAAACATTCAACTTAATGCTCTTTCTCATATTGTTTAGTATGTACTGAACTAAACAAGTCTGCTTGATGAGTTGGAGACTAAGCAATCATACAATTAAGGGCAAGGAACTGACATTGAAGTTAGCTACCCAGTGCTATGCAGCTACACTAAGTACTTGGAGTTATGAAAGGGCACTTGAGCAAGGAAGGCAGAAACAAAGCAAAGCTTCCTGATGTGCATGATTCAAAGCCCTTTTTGATGGATTTAGTTAACAAAAATAATAAAAAAGACAATTAACCTATCCCCATGCTCCATTTTCTTTGCTTTAAATGTTAGAAATACATCATTTTTTGCCCATAATAGTAATAATTCTTTGGCATCCTTCTTAGAACTTTACTGTCACTTCAAACTTGGACTTCCATTTCCATGTGATGCATATATACTTCCGTCCCTTGCTTTTGCCTGTCTTCTGAACCACCTCATACTTGTTCAGTGTGTCTGTTCTTCAAACATTTAAGACTAGTGATGCACATCAGGAAATATTCTTTCACTCTTACTTGATTGTAAAAAGTAGAAAAGAAACAAAAGATGGTTCTGTATAGATGGTGTGTTCTCTATACCTGTTTTTTGGAGGGTGGTTTGGTTTTTGGGGATTGGGTTGCCGGGAACTCATTTCTTGCATTAATTTGATCCTTTCCCTTCCATTCTTATACTCAGCCTCATCCCTCGCTGTTCCTGCTTTCATTGTCCTGTACATATTTATCATGGAGTCTGACTGATTGTCTTAAGCAAGAAACACAGATATAATGTTTGAATGGATGGTGTTTTGACATATATGGATTTTCTGTTTCAACTGAAGCATTTTGATATGTCCTGTTAGGATACCCCTCTTTATTTAAAACCTTGCCCAGTATCTTTCAGGTCCTTGTATAACAAATGTTGAGCATCTAGCTGAGCATCCAGATGCTTTGCCCCTTTCTCTATGTCTTTCTAGCAAGTGTAATATTTATTTAATTGAGCTTTGAAGACTCTAGACTAGACTCTGCATTAGACCTTATTGCCAGTGAGGCCGTATTGCCAACGTACTTCTCAGTGAGACTTTTTGGTGTTGAAAGGCTCAGAATTGTCTCTGACAGGAGATTACCTGGTGATTTCTAAGCCATGCTGCTGCCTTAGTCCTTCTACCTATTGGACACACTGGAGAAGTGTCCTCTGGTATCAGGCTTGTTGTAGCATGCTCAGTCCAGCTAGAACAGCTTGGGGACATCTAATCAGAGAGCTGCTAGGTTACCGGAAATTTAGGAGTGATAGTGCTTGATCATTCTCATCCTGTATCATAGCGAGGTAGTGCAGGCTGAGTAATGACTAAGGAGGAAACGAAGTCATTATACGATATTGATTATTGAGATCTTTAGAGAGCACTCAGCAGGGGATTCTTTCAGTTTAGTCTCTCTGAGTACCTAGAGCTTGGTCCGACAAGCTTGCAGAGCATCACAGGGCCCTAAGATACACAAGCCTTATTGCAAAAACTCTACTGTTCATGGAGACTTGCAAAGACAATTTTCATCTTCAGGTTCCTTGAATGCCTTAATAAAAGAATAATTGGTCAGTAGGAAAAATTGCAAACCTCACAGCATAACTTTGAAAAACATTCAGTGTAGGTTTTTTTTTTTTTTTGGTCACTGTAGTGGCTAGAGCATTTATCTAAATAGTGGAAGTTTTGAATCAGAATATTCCTCCCATGCTATAAATTTAAATCTGCGGATTCTTTGTCCATTATAGTTTTTTCAGCTCAAAATTACAGACTGAGCTTCTTGAGGCCACTAAGCATCTTTCTTCTGTGGTCACATTGATTTGTAAGAGTCAGGAGGAGCCAGAAGATGGATAAATAAAAAGCAGAACCAGAGACTTCTGCTAATGGTTATAGGATTCGTCTGGGTAGCAACAAACATGTAGTTCCATGTCTTGCTCCAGAATTAAGTCATCTTTTGTCCACTTACTTATTAAAGCCTCAATCTTTTCAGGACTGTCAGGTCTGGTCATTTTAGACAAGCATCCTAGCTATTTGGCCATCTGTGGTGCCTAACTGAAGTTGTTACTCCTATTACTTGTGTGTCTTGAGTCTCTGTGTATATATACAGCACAAATATATGCATACATGTGTGTGGATGTATTTGGACAATACTCTTGGGCCCATGGTGTGACTCTTGGGAATGGTCCTGTGCAGGGCCAGGGGCTGGATTCAATGATCCTTGTGGGTCCCTTCCAACTTAGCATATTCTGTGATACATACAGATACCTGCGTGTGCTCATATGTGTTACTGAATGTAGTGTTGTTGTTAAACACTGCATAACAGGGCATGAGACTAGAATTCCATAATGGAGCTCCTGATGGTTAGTGCCTGCATGTTGTCTTTGCTAAGCAGCAGTTATAAAATAGGAACATAAAATGCAAGACTATTTATGATATGGAAGAGGCTATAGTAGGTGACTTCTTTGATATTTGTATACATATAGATATTTTTTGAACCTGGGAGAGATATAACAAATAGCACAGATACGGTGTTATCTAAAGTCTTAGACCAGTGAGGCAATGTGAATAGAGAGCAATGACTTTTCTCACATTTCTTAAGAAAGTTAGTTGTTGTGATGCTAGAGATCCAGGCAGTCATGGAAAGAAACAAGTTCTTAGAAAACCAAACAAACCCCCAGCAAATTAAGTCCAGAGAGAGTGTGCAAAGTAGAGGTTCATGGGTATGCTTTAGAAAAAAAATAATCAAAAGTGCAGAGAGTTTCTATGACTTAAACCATTATAAACTCTCTTTTTTTACCGTTCAGCATTGCTTAGGGCTGTACTTCCAAGAATTATGGTGAGCCTGTACTGCTCTGCTAACTGCTTCTAAAAGGAAGGTTCCTGGCTCTTGCCAGCTTTTTCCTGACTTTCCTATTTACCTTGTCCTAGCCTCTGATGTTTGTTGGTCCTTTCTATGATCAATTCAATTTGGTAAGAGTAGAGAAAAGAAATCCTTCTGCTTGGTTATGGAAGTAAATCAGCTTGCAAAAACATCCAGTAAGTGTTAGCACTACACTGCTAGTGCAAGAGCAGGATAGAATCATGTAACCAGAAGGGAGTGGGCTGACTCTAAGTTGATCAACTGTTTGTGGGACACAACTGCAACTGGTTTAGATATTGCTGTATGATTTGAGAATTTTTCCTCAGTTTTATATTTTCATACTAGAATTAAGAGAAAGGTAATATAAGGCTACATGTGACAGCTCTTGTAAGTCTGACTTCAGCCTTGGCCAGGCTGAAGTTTTCTGGTACAGAAATGAGCAATGACCAAACTATTTAAAGCACAACATCTAAACAAATTAAAAAACAAACAAAAAACCCCAAAAAGCCAAAAAGAACCAAAATGTAGGAAAATATCTCGATGCCCCTATTTATATTTTGTTCTTACACACTTTCTATGGCTCAAAAAAAACTAGAGTTTTGAGAGTTCATAAGAGCCATGTCTAGTTTGATGGCATCACAGAAATGCTCACTACTGTTGTGAGTTTTTTTCTTAAATCTCTTGAACATTCTTTGCATGTTGTTGAATATTGGAGACAAGGCTTATATTCTGAAATCCTTAAATTATTGTAGAGTTGTTTGTCATATTTACTTGACTAACTTCTGAAAAGCAATTCTATCAGCATTCTACTTCTCAAGCTGTTTGACCTCACTACAAAATAGAATATTTAATCTTTTATATAATTTATATTTTATGTAGAATATTTAATAGAATATTTTAAAGAAGAAGTACTTATGACTATTCCAGTAGTTTCTCTTGTTCTGTGACTCCCATGCTGGTGTCATTATACATCACTGTTAATAAATTAATGTATAACTCTTTTTTTATTTATGCAGAGGTTGTCGAAATAGTACAGTTTCCAGTACTTAAATGTGACAATGCTATTTGTCAAGTAGTGTTCCTTCTAGACATCTGGCTTTGTGATATATGCTGTTACCTGCCCTGCATCTTCTTGGGATATACTCTGGGATTTCACCACTATTAAAACTCTACAAGTAAAATGAAAATTATACTAAATAATGACTTTAACAAATTAAAGTTATATTTCTATCTGTTGTTCTAAAACTTTGCTACTGTACTCCCACCATTATTATCCTGGTATAAGTGAGCTAATTTAATTCTGTTTTAGTTCTTAGAATTGCGTCTAAATTTAAACTTTTGGTCAATGTTATACGGATGGAAAAGCTTGGGTGAGGGGGTAATCTTTACTCACTGTGATTCAGCCCAATTTATTTGCTTTTTGGAAGGTTTTAGCTTGGTGTTAACTCTGTGTTTTATGTAATTTAATCACATTGCACTGAGCCTAATGATAATTCTTACTAGAGAAGAATTCTCTTGTGCATTTCTTATGCCTGCTGTCATCAGATACTTGCAGGCAATCTTAGTCATAAATTTTTTAGGACAGAAGAGACTGTAATATTCTGTTTTGCCTTCTTATATAATACAAGCTATAGATTTTTTTTTATATTAATTCTTGCCTGAAATCTGGTAGTATTTCTTGTTTTAGTCTTCAGTTCTGAAAGCCCTTCATATTTGGTGGCTGAAATGATTTGAGGAAAGAATAAAAACTGAACTGCTAATTTTGCACTTTCTAGTTTGTCAGTGTAAAGCTCAAACAAGAAAGTCTTTGATGCTGTAATTCTAAAACTAAGTATTTTGCTCCTAGTAATCTTTTAACATGATGTTTCTGTATACAAATCACAAACTATACTGGAGTTCTAATTTAATATTTTTTCTTCACAACTTGTAAACTTCTTAAAAAGAAGCAAAAGTACAATATTGTACTTGTTAGGAATTTTCTCTCTTTGGGACTTTATTTCACCCTCAGTCTCACAAGTGAAGTACAGAGTGAGCAGCCTTGTTCCTTTTCTGTTCTAGTTGAGCTTAAAGATGGTGTAAAGATAAGGAATTGGCTTTGGAATATTAACCACTTAAACTGCAGAGTTTAATCTCATTGGTAATATGGGCAAAGGAGTAAACTGTAGACCAGTTTAGCCCAAGTAGCACCTCCTCAACCAGAACCTTAGAAGAACTCCTTTTCATTTGAAGTGATTCTGCTGAATTTTGTAATTTACTAACAGCTGTGGGTTTAATGTCTTACTGACTTACTAGTGAGAAGTTTTGCCTATGCTGTGGAAGTTCAAGTCTAATGACTAAAGAAATTAGTTCAACTCAGTGAAAATTCTTTTGAAAACCTTTGAAGAATCTGTATTTTTGTATACTACTATTTTTTATCTGTATATTTGAATTTTTGAAGTTAATGTTAGAACCTGTGTATATTATCACTCTGTGAAAGTGAAATTCATAAAGTGTGGATATTTAAATACTCCCCATCTGCTTCCTGTATCACTTAAATGCAGTTTTAGTGTTAGATCCTAATGCTGTACAAAAAAAAACTTGGTATTTCTTGGAACTCTTAGCTTAAGATGTTTGAGTGGAATCTTTAAGACAAAAATGTAATGTGGCAGTTAAATAGAAGTAGGAGATGCATTTAATTTTCCTTCTAGGTTAATAACTGAGAAATAAAGCATATTGGAACTGTCTATAACTATTTTCTTTAGACAGGCTTATTAAAAGGAAGAAATCATATATACATTTGAGATTTGTACCTTGAAATGAAAATTATTGCAGTTGTATAAGGCACTTCCTTCCTTGTAGGTCTAGTTTTCCTGAATATGTGTTGTTTTGCTTTGGTTTTTTTCATAGAATGATATGACACCAGTCCGTTTACAGTGGGGAGAAATTCTTATGCCACTACTGAAGAAATACAAGTTGAACATAACATGGGGTGACCAGGATCTATTGAACATTATGTTTTTTCACAATCCAGGTAAATCCACCTTGATTTTAAGTCTAACACTATGAAGTCGATCTTTTCCATGATGTTCAAAAATCCAGGAAAATACTGGATACTCTTTTAGCAGACTTCTCGGTGAAAGGATTTAAGGGACTATATGTTCTTTTTGTTCTCTGAAAGCATTTACTTTGAGAGTTTGCACTGGGACACAACACTGGAGCTTTTTAGACTATATTTATCTGTTAGATTTCTAAACTACTGTACAGAAATCTATGAAGCAGCCTTAAAAAAAAAAAGAGTAGATTAGTATATTTCCTGAAATAATTTTGATATTTAATCCAGAGCTCTCCTTTTTCCACCCAGAAAGTCTCTATGTATTTCCATGCCAATGGAATTATCGGCCTGACCACTGCATCTATGGAAGCAATTGTAAGGCAGCTGAAGAAGAAGGTATATTTATTCTTCATGGAAACAGAGGTGTTTATCATGATGATAAACAACCAACTTTTAGGGCTGTCTATGAAGCAATAAAAAATGTAAGTGTTTTCGGCATTGTACTTGTTATATTTTAAAGTATTTTTATTTATAGTCCTGCATGTATTTTACTTGATAGCCACCTTGGTTGCAACATAGTAATTTTTTTCTCTTTTAAATAACATTAACAGTTTTACTGGTTTCTCCTTTATTATTTGGATGGAGTTCCAGTATATTCCTGTTATCATGAGCATCTTTGGAAGTATAGCATATTCTGTGTCCAAGTTAGGATTCTAAAACATTGCCTGTAGTTGTCAATGTTTATTTAAAAAGCTGTATTCTCATTCATTTAAGAAGTTGTCTGGGAAACATTTTACATGATCATTTGGAGATCACAATATCTGAATGGAAGGATCACACAAGGGTCATTGAGTCCAACTCCTGGCCCTGCACGAGGCAGCCCCAGCAGTCACACCATGTGCCTGAGAGCATTGTCCAAACGCTACTTGAACTCTGTCAGGCTTGGTGCTGTGACTGCTTCCCTGGGGAGCCTGTTCCAGTGCTCAGCCACCCTCTGGGTGAGCAACTTTTTCCTAATACCCAATCTAAACCTGCCCTGACTCAACTTCAGGCTTGAGTGAAACTTGAGTCTTGTCAGTGGTCACCAGAAAGAAGAGATCAGTGTCTGCCCCTCCTTTTCCCCTCCTGAGGAAGTTGTAACTGCAGTGAGGTCTCCCCTCAGTCTCCTCTTCTCCAGGCTGAATAAGGCATCACTAGAAGCTTTCTTTTTCTGAAGACTTTAAAATGCAGGAAAAACCCCGTATTCCCAAAGTTTGTGTGTATTTATTGCAGCATTTTAATACTTATTTTTATCTAGATTTAGATTGTAAAAAAAAATTTATGTATTGTCTTTTGACCTTTCCTAGAGAATCAGTATATTAATATTAATATGTTGCTGTTCCTTTAAATACTAGGCACAGTGACTTCTTTTCATTCTGCAAATAAGTCATCTAATAAACTATTTATCACTACATCAGTATACTCACTGAAGAGCTGTAAAATTTAGCACTGATGCACATTTTAATGTAGCAGGCCAGTGCATGTGTATAACCTACAAAAATCAATAGTATATTTTAATGTTGCTTTATTACATGTTGTCATATAGATATAAAAATGAAGAAAAGTACTTTTGGGGTTCTGAGGATACATTGCAGAGCAAGTGATTGTGTTTCGTAAAAATATGGTTTCTTTGTTTCGAGTGTTGTCAAAAACAGCAGAAAATATTATTTCCTGTTATTTATGATCCCTTTTGGTATATGAATATATCAGAGAAACTATGTAAAACACTGCTGATTCAATGGTAATAAGTTGAACAAAATTATGTTACTTCAAAATGCTGTTTTAAATTATCTTTTGTTTCTAAAAGTATAGCACTGTTGAATTAATAACTTCTTCACACCTATGTTAAACACAGTATGTTTGACAATCATTCAGTTCAATGAAACTTCAGTAGTACCACTCTTCATACTGCTGTTTCATTATAATTTGATAAGAATTGTGTTACTTAAAGGTTACGTGCCATTTGAGAAAGTTACCATTCAACAAGAAAAGTAATCAGAAATCATTTTAGGTCTGTAAATTTTTATTTTAATAAGGTAATTTTATATTTCCTACTTTCCTCTCTGACTATATTGATTTGCTTACATTAAAAAAATATCTTTCACATTATGCTTATTGAAATCATTAGAGAATATTTTTGTAATTTGGAGGTGTTTTTCAATTATTGCATTCAGAAGCATTCAAAGCTCTTGAAAACCTTTAATAAACACATGAAAAGCAAATACAATGCTCAGAAGCATTTTTATAAAACTCTAATACCCCTGAATAATGCCAGTCTTCAGTATTGACCTTAAATTTTCTTTTCTTAACTTCTTTGCAGTATTCATTTGAAGATGATCTGGTTCATTCACTGTTGCAGCCCCTAGAACTGGAATTGCAGAAAACCATGCATACGTACTGTGGAAGAGTTTACAAAGTATTCATAAAGCAGCTATCGAAAAGCATAAGAGACTTGTATGCCAGAAGATCAAAGGGCAGGTGACTTGATTTGTATCTGTTACATCAAGAGACTGAAGTAACATACTGGTCTAAAGCTGCAAGAATTCTAATACAGCTTGAATGGGCTCTTAATGTGCTCAGACAAAAGTTTACTAGCATACATAAAAATGAAGAAAATTCTCATGTAATGAAGAACAGGAACTTTTCTGCAAAGGTGACTTTTTGCTCTTGAAGTTTAATCACTGCTAATGTTTATCTTGGATCTGATGATTTAGGTGTTACTGGCTTCTATGGTCAGTAGCTTTAGTCTGTGTAATTCAGTTATCTAATAATGAACAAGGAAGAAATGAAGATGGCTCTGTTTGGGAGTGTACCTCATATATTGTCTAAAATTCTGTTAAACTGTGAATGTAGCAATAACTGAGTCAGCAGCACTAACCTCACTTTAAAGGTGTGAACCTTTATGTAAATGAAGTTGTTTACAAGTGCAGAAAACACTCTTTTCAAAGAAATGTGTCGTAATCATTGACAATCTGTATGTGCCTTTATATGTTCATCTCTTACACATTGAAGTACTGTTTTGACAATCTTGGTTTTTTTATCTCAGATAGAAACTGCACACTATAAATACGATTTTCTGAGAAATTAATAACTAGTATGTGATACTAGTTTTCTCCATTTCAAATACGGAGACTTTATATTAAAAAGCATTTGTTTGAACATTGTATGTAGAGCCATTAACTAAAAGGTAGAGCAGAGTTGAGGGTATTTTAAGCAAAAAGTCAGTTTGAAGTTGTCTTATGATACTTTTTAAGAATTCCATGGTTTTGCAGCTTTAAAAGGGCATTTTGGAAGCAGAAAAAAGAACCCAACAGTGTAAATCTGTTGCTGTTGTATTTCCATACTAGGAGTTATTACCTAATGATTGTTATGGAGTATGTAGAACCTGAAAGTGAAGAGCTGTAGTAAGAGTTCTGATACTTCATCAGACTGTGTAGTAGATGGGTTTCTTAGAGGATATGTCCTGTTACTGTATTTTTTTTTAATAACATTGCTTTAAAATAGTTTTGGGGCAGACCATGAACTGTGTGAATCCATTACTGTCAATAGGGGGATAGTATTTGTAACAGGTAAGGACTAGGCTTTTTTCAACTACCTTAGTGAAAAAAGTTCTGTTTATGTAATACAAACTTTTTTCCCAGAGAAAATCATGAAGAAAAAAGCTGAATTTTAGTGTTACAGTAAAATATTTAAACTTGCATGATATAAAATGTATTTGTAAATTATATTTCAACTCAGATAACCTGTCTAAGTTAGATGAAGTCTTCATAAAGTGAGATTTTTGGATTCCAGAGAAGTTCCTGTGTTGAACATGAAGGATCCACTCGCTGACTTGCACCTTCATCCCAAACCCATTTTAGAAGCTTAGTTTTTGTTGTTGTTTCCATGTCAAAGGTAGGCTGGCTCTGACTTCCAGCTTCATGTGAGCTGGAAAAATGCTTTAGCAGTACAAAACCACACTGCACTGTAAGCAGAGTTTATATTCTGCTTCTATTCTCCCTGCAGGCTCAGGGTGTAAATTTCTGGGATGGAAACTAGGAACCTGTCTGCCTTGCATGTAGGTCTCTTTGCCTTGCTGTGTAACCTTTTGAAGCCTGAAAATGTAGATTTCTTTGTCAGGGTGAATACTGTTACTGACTGATTTTACAATATGCAGTTCATTATTTTTTTACATAAATACTGATTTTTATATCAATTTGTCTTCAGCTTTCTTTTTTGATTGTACTGTGTGTTTGCATCTAAAAAAAAATCTTTCTTTTGACTTTTTTGTCTTTGCAGAAACTTCCAGTTTTGATTTTATTTTTAATATACTGTAGACATCTGAAGATATTGCTTAAATCTAATGAGATATTTTAGAAAAAAAGCAGAGCATAAACAGTAGTAGCAATCTTTCCACTTAAAAAATTCTTACTTTGTGCTTATTTCTAGAAATGTTTACTTAGCATATTACAGATAGCAGAATATATTGCCTGATGCCATAGGTTTTGATTAATTTTTATTAATGTAAATGTAAACTGATCACCTCAGCTATCCTTTTCAAGGTAACACTCGTGAACACTTTAGGAAACTTGGAAAAAAAGCAAGTAGCTTCTATTAAGTAATTCTCCAGAGTATTTGTTTGTTCTGGATAAATTTTTAGTTCTCTAATCCTTATGTCTTAAATTTAGAAAAATGGCCTACCTTTAAAAACAAAAAAGCAAATCTGACTCACAGAGGAAACATTTGGAGGCAGTAAGAAGATTGGAAATCTAAGTAGTGTGATAAAAGCCATTTATGCTCCCAAACATTTCAATATTTGATTTGTAAGTTAGATGCTTAAAAGTGTAGGAGCTTACATCTAGCTTGAGAATCTTTATTGCTGTCTAGTTTTAGAAATGTTGTTTTTTCTGCAAACATAGTAACCAACAAAATAGGACTTGACAAATTACAGAACTTTAGAAATCCCATTTTAATGAATTATTTGTTTTAAAGTTCTTTTATGCTAATAGAAATGCAAAGTTTGATCGAAAAATGTAAACATCAGGAAATACACATTCGGGTTAAATTAAGATAAATCTGTCTTCTCATGCTTGATTTATCTCTATGTCCATGGTACCGTTATTCTGTCTCCATTTAAAGGGATCAAAATGTTGTGGTAAAGAGACCTATTTGAAGGTAAGCTTTTGATTTAAATTTAGAAAACTTAAGAGGTTTAGAGGGGAAAAATATTTTTCTTTATTCTGATTCTAAATGTGTTTTAAAACAGTGTAGAGTTGCCTTTTGTTGGTTTTGACCTTAATTTCATCAAGCTGTAATCTTGTGGCAAAATGTTGTTTGGAAAACTGAACTGTCAACATTTTTCTTAATTTGTACCAGATTTCTGTCTGTACCAGATTTCTGTCCATACCAGACATGCTCCAACCACACAGGTTTTCCACACTTCTGCCTGTGCACTTTCCTTAACAGGATGATTGAGAAGTCAGCCGTCTTTCTCCTCTCAAATTATACTTCCTATCTACACAGCATGAAAAAGATAATAGCTGCAGTCTAGTGGTGGGAGAAGGATATGGTCTTGGTCTCCTTGGAATGTTTGGAAGCAGAACATATAAAGAGGCAGAGCTGAAGGTGTAGTGTGTTATCTGTATATGCATTATTGGGCACTCTTTTTTCTTTGAGTGAAATGAAACACTGCTTATTTACACACATTTATGAACTGAGATGGTATTTGTGGTGAATTAAATGAGGTGAAGCTAAGAGGTAAGCTACTTCTTTAGACAATCTGTAGGAAAACACTAGACTTCCGGTTTCTTCTGCTTGGTTTATAAAGGTGTCTCCAAATACATAGGCATATATATTTCCATTTCTTAGAAGTCTTAAGTTATTTTTTATTGCCTATTTTGCATTTCAAATTTATAGATTTTCAGCTATCAGACAGGTTTAACAATATCAGTTTATTGACAGTATGATTTATTTTTTTTACTTAAGTGGAATACTCATGTATAATTTTAATAAATATTTAGGCTCTTCATACCATTTAAAAATTACCAATTTTGAATAGCTATTATTCTAACATTGTCTCTCATGATATCTAGTGTGATTATGATGATTATCATAGCTTCCCTGCCCACTTCACTACTTTGTGAAGGAATGGAATTTGGAACATCTCCAGTAATTTTGTATGTTAAAATAAGTTGCAGAGGACTAGGATGTGAATGTATGACTTTTATTTTATTAGCAGGAAGTAGATTCTTCTGTAACAGAGGCAGTAGAAGTATGAAGTAATGGGAAGATAGTTCTCATCACGATGGATTTTGAAACAGATCTTATATTTGTCTTATGTGGCTGTCGCTGTCAGTCTGAGCATTTTTCTGTGCACTGAAACTCAGAAGTGATGTCATAACTTGTTTAATGGGAACCTTAAGTATTTTTCTGTTCTATTTCTAATCTTATTGAATATCTTCTGTTCTCTTTCTTTTTTGGAAGTTTGGTTCTGTCCAGCTGCATTTTTCTGTATATTTGAGAAAAATAACTGAAATTCTTCTAGAGTTTTGAAAAAATAGCACAAAAGTTATTTGAGTTGCCCAAGTGGGCAAAGCATGAACCCAAGCAAGTAAAAATGAAAAACTTAAACAGAAGTATGTATGCCTTGGGTTCCCTTAGGAAAAAGAAAAATGTTGTTTTGATCCAAGTTTAACTCTACAGAGAAACACTTAAATTTGCTTTCTGTATTTAACTGCCAAATATTAAATAATGCAGGCTAATTTTCTGCAGAAAGGCAGGTTGCCTCACAGTTGCTTTGTGGTCCTAGTAGACTACTCAAAATTGTTACTCAGGTTTAAAAACAGAAGATGTTGTTTGCAGAGGTAATAGTGAATTTTCCACTCCAGAAACTGAGGAGAAAAATCTCATTTTAAGGTAGTTCTCAAATTCTCTCCCTTCTAACCATTTAGTGGAGCTATATAAGAACAGCTTGTCCTCCAAGGTTGTCATGAAATTTAAGATTTGTAGTTCTCCAATGCCTTTTTAAGCCTTTGTGGGCCTATTAAAATGTTAAGTTTCTTGCAGGAATATCAAGTAATTGGAAATTCTTGCCTTAAAGTTCAGTTGTCTTTTCAGTTTTGCAGTTGCTTTATGAACAGCTGCTGTCAATTCTTTAGAGAGTCCTCATTTAAATGTATGAATGTGCATCTTCCTGTACCTTTGCTGGTGAATTTCTACAGGGATTCTTTCTGCTCCCCTACCCTTTTTCCCTGCACTGCTTTTACAAGGTAATCACAAAGCTCTTCTTTCACTTGAACGCTTATAAAAATTACAGGAGGTATTACTATAGGTCTCTTTGCAGAAATCTGTAATTAAAGGAGGACTTACATTCCTACTGTGGTTGGGTTTTATTTTTTCTTCTGATTGCTATGAGGTGACATTCATGTTGGAGGAATTTTTGTGCATTTAGTAAAGTCATTATGTTCCCTGAGTGATCATCTGGTAGCTTCTTCCCTGAATCAATGTCTCTGTTCTATCTTATGACAGATGCATGGCTGCAGTCTGTCTTCTTGATCTATATTATTCCAAATTCCTTTAATCAAAGCAGTGACTGCCGGTTCTTCTAGATCTGTATTTTAAATTCTTATCCCATACATGGCTGCCACCTTAGTTGCACAAACCAGGGACTTAGTTTGTTTCTACTTATAGATTACTTGGGTTGGAAAGGACCTTAAAGCTCATCTGATTCCAAGCCCCCTTCCATGGGCAGGGACACCTCCCACTGGTTTTTGAAAGCGCCATCCAACCCAGCCTTGAACATTTTTATGGATGGGGCCTCCAGAACTGCTCTGGGCAACCTCTTCCAGTGCCTCACCGCCCTCACAGTAACGAATTTTTTCCACTATCTAATCTAAACCTTTCCTCTTCCAGTTTAATGCAATTTCCCCCTTGTCCTGTCACTACATGCCTTTTTACAAAGTCCCTCTCTGACTCTCTTGTAGGCCCTCTTCAGGTACTGGAAGGCTGCTCTAAGGTATCCATCTTTAATTTAATTTTCCTGGTTTAGTTTCCATCCATACCCATAGGATTAAAATAATGAGATACCAGGGAATGCAGAATTTTTCACAACAGAAACAAGAGAACTACAGATTTCTGAAATGTAATTAACAATTTTCAAATGGTATTCTGTCCTTCCATCAAATATTTGACTTTTCCTGTGCCAGCCTGTTATGTGGAAGGACAGGTAGATAACTCTTAAAAGACTGATTCCTTGTTTACTGTGAATTTCAAGGAAAGGAACTCTAAGTTATCACTGTGGATGTTTAGTATCACCCTGTCTAAACTCTTTGAAACTAGTAATAACTGTCCACTTGCTGCTGTGTGGTGATACTGGTTTTACTTGTTTTCTAGTGGTCATGCTAAAGAGGGAGGGGGAATGATGCAGTTATTTGGGTTTCCTTGTTAGTTCCTGGGCTTTGGTCTTTAGAATTCCACATGACACTTAAAAATCAGCAACCAAAACCCAACTTTGCGTCTGAGTCAAAGCCAGATGAGAACAGCACATTAACATCCTCATTTAGGAACATGTTTTCACTGGTCATGGGCCTTACTCATAGATTAGCTGACAGTACAGTTTCCTTGCACTGTTTTATCAGAACAGGTCTGCAAAAGAAGGACTTCTCAGGTTTCATATAGTTTGTCACAGTTTTAAGAGTGCCAAACTTGGAAAATAAAGGCATGTTATGTTCCCAAGGTAAGTCTGTTAGAAGCCTTTAAGCATATAAGCCTATAGTCTTTAAGTGTTATGACTGCTTTTCAAGATACCTATAGAACTAAGATTCTCACGCCAATTCCCCTTCCTTCCCTCCATTCTGTTTTCCACAGATAATTTGTGGGTTTGTTTGCCTCTTTAGAGCAAAGCAAAAATTTGGTAGTTTGCTTTAATAGATGTCCACTTGAAACCAAACACAACTTTGCAAGGAGAGGAAAGAGGCTGTGAAGTTTGTTTGCTAGGGATCATATCTGCGTTTCTGACTTCTATAAAAGGCCATGGAGGGCAAATGTGGAGGTTACCTGTGGCTTCCACACTGCTTGGAGAAGTGCTGCTAGATTATGCTGTCTTCAATTTTCTTGTTGCTAGCGTGGAATACGGATAGCTAAAAATGCTTTTTGTGCCTTCCTAAGTGGCCTTTCTATTTTATGCAGTTTGTATTCAATTATTAAACTGAGATGAGCAATTTATTAGCATTTTCTGCTACCTTCATATTCTGGGAGGTCCCTTTCTCTCCTGTTCTTCCTTTGGGTCATTTAATATCATGCCCTCATTTTCAGAACTATAATCTGGGTACAACAGGTCCACTTTTTTCTTTTATGTGTGTGTCTTGTGAATGTTAATGTTCTGCCAATCATTTCTGCACAGATTTTACTAGAGCTATTCACATTAAATCAGTCTGTAATGTTCATAAGAACTGCTTTGAAATACAAAAGTAGATGTAGAAGTTATCCTAAACTGCAAATCTTTGTGGCTGGATTAATGAGTATTTAGAGCATGGTGTTTTAGGCTTCCAAGAAAATGAAAGGAGTATAATCAGTTTTAACCCCTGATTTAAGACTAGGAAATTAAATTTAATTAGAGCTGATGTTTTAGCCTTATAATGCTGACCTACTGTGTCTCACTGAGCAGCAGATGCCTGGGAAACTGCTTGTCTGTTGGATATCTTGACTTTCCTGTCAAGTATTTCATGCAGTTCTGGCTACTCACTGGTATTGCTAAATTCTTTTTTTTTTTTTTTTAAATTTTAAAATACCTTCTATGCTTTACTTTATTGTTTTGCATTTCTATGCTGTGGATAGTGTTACTCAAGGTGAATTTGGATTACAGATATAAGATCAAGAAATAAAACCCCCAGTTTTGCTACCTAAAGTGTTTTTATACATGTCTTTTGGTTTGAAATTTTCACTGGTCTTGTGGGTAAACTTGATATATTGGGGTTTCACTGCCTCTTATGGGTGCTCATCTTTTCTGCTTGCTGTTCCTGGTTTGCCTGCTTTCTCCACTACCCGTCCACTCTCCTTGCTGTCTGTCTTTTCCAGGAGTTGGTGTCACTCTGTTCTTCTCATGATCTTTCTGGATCTCAGTGGCTGTTATGTCCCTTAGTCAGCATGGCTTCTGCTACCAGGTGTGTGCTTTTGGAACTGTTGGCTGTAATAAGGTAACTGTACCTTTTTCAGTCAGAAGGGTACCCTGGAGCAGTCATGCTGCTTTCTCCACAGTGCTACAGAATGAGCACGTCTGGACACCGAAGCATGTTTTTGACCCAACATAATTCATAAGCAGTGCTGTGTGTTTCTTTGCTGTAGCTTGGGGAATTAATTTAGTTTCCATTTCAGCTTTATGTAAACTATTACAAAATTTTAATCATCTTTGTTTTTCTGTAGAGATAAAGGCTTTTTACTAAAGGCATGCTTCCAGGAAGAAAGCTTGGCTGTTGAAGCCATTACAATTAAAAGGAGATGATCTGAGCCATTCTGAGAGCCTGAGGCAGGCTCCGCAGGGCTTTGGAATCAGCGTGAGCAAAGACAAATGCCAGGGCACCTGGTGTGCAGTGAGGGGCTTGGTCTCTGCCCTGTTCCTGTAGGTGCTGGACAACCTCTGAGGAAAAAGTGATCTTCAATTGACTCTTCTTTCTGTGCAAGTACAAAGAGAAAAAATTGATTTATGACTTCAAAAGGCCCAAACAAAGTTTTAGCGGGATTGCGGAATGCAATAGAGTGTGCACAGTATGTAAAATAGTTCTGGCTGAAAAATTAACAGCTGCAAATAGCCAATTGAAAGAGGGTTTTGAGAAGTGCCTTCACTGGTCCATGAAAACAATTAATAAACTGAGCAAAAATTAGTGATGGTAGGATATTGCTTAAAAACTAGATCAATATGTTATTTTTGCAATAGTCCTTTTTGCCAAATTTGATCTTTCTTTGGCTAGCAGGATAGGGTGTAATTAATGAAAATTGATTTAAGTTGAAGAATCAAGCATTAACAGTTTGCTATTGTAAGAAAAATGAAACAGCTAGCAAATTTGCACTATTTTTGATGTTCCAGATGTAAAGTAATCTGTAAATTAATTAGAAGTCACTGTGTTAATGTACACTTGTCAAAGAATACATCGTGAAGAAGTTGTATATTTCTGTACAAAAATACTTCTGTATTTTTATAATTTTCAGAGTATAAGTTTGAATTAATACCTTTTTGCAGAATATATGTATTCTAAGAACACTGCATCCTTTACCATAACTTTTAATGACTCTTAGATATAAAAGTGCTTGTTCTCTTAGAGTGATATCATGTCTGAAAAGATGTAATTTTTAAGGAGTAGATTATATAGTGCCTTGGGCCTACCACCACTTGTCATTTCATCTAAGTAAAGACTTTCTGAGGATGCAAGCATTTTTTTGGTGTCAACAAAGCAAGTGTTCATTACCCTAAACAGTACTGGAGATTGGAGACAGTTTTCTCATGGTACCCGCTGGCACCTTAACAGTTAGAGGAGACAAACCTGTTTCTTAAGCAGAGCCACTTAGCAGTGCTGTGCCTAACTGAAATCACCAGCTCACTGCTTCAAAATAGTACATAAGCACAAAGGAAATACAGTAATACGTAGTCTATAACAAGAAGGATAAATACAAACCTGGCCTCCTCTAAAATCCTCCTCTAATTAGTTTTAGTCCTAAAAGCGTAAGTTCCAGAAGCTACTTGAAGTGCATTAGGGATTTTGCTATTGCTATTGATTTACTATGAAAGTGCAGAGATACCCTAGCAATGGATGGCAACATAAAAAACTGATAAATCAATTAATAGAGTTGGGGCGGAAGGGTTAGTTCATCTAGTCTCATCTGTCATATAAGCCATCAAATTTCTCCCTGTTACAGAGCTAACAAACCCAATAATTTGTTTGACTAAAGCATAACTTGTGTCCAGCTAACCCATGCCTTTCAGAGAAATGTCCAGTCCTCGTCTGGAGGCATGAAGAAGGAAAATGTGTCCCCTTTCCTGTTTGTTGCAATGGTTCATTGTTCTCACAGTAATAAGTTGTGCCTTGTGTCTCATTTGAATTTTTCCTGATACTGAGTTTCAATCATGGATTCTTTTTATGCCTTTCCCCACTAGGATAAAGAGGTCCTTAATATCCTGCAGTTTCTTCTTGTGCTGATACTTAAACGTAGTAATCAAATCACTTCTCGATTTTCTTTTGACTAAACCAAACAAACTGAGCTCATGAACTCTCACTCAAATATATCATGTGGGTTTCATGTCTCTTTTTCATACCTTCATCAGTTTTCCACAGGCCTCCTTAAACTATGGCCATAGGATAAAATATGGATTTAAATATAGTAAAGGACTTGGTTGTTCAATATATAGATAAAATTTTCCTCGTAATTTCTAAATTTGTACATTGAATGCTCATGTTAGCATACTTTCCATTCCTGGGTTTAGATCTTCATTCCTTGCTGTAGAGGCGACTTGTTTTTGTTAAAATGAGCTCAGCCTGATGCTGTTTAACCACAATAATGCAGATTCATCTGTAGAATTGATGCTCTTATCACTGTTTATCATCTTACCAGGTATTGTCATCTGCAAACTTCACCAGCCATGATTTTATATTTACTTCCAAAGTACCAGTGAAAGCTTTTAATAATGCTGTTCTTTATAACATCACTGAAAGCAGCTCTTTGATAATGATTTTCTATCAAAGCTTATTTGTTGAGAGTGGCCAGGTAATCTGGCACGTTTTTGAGGTTCATGTTTTTTTCTGTGCATAGCATAATTTCTGCTTCATGGAACAAAAAAGTATATTCAGGAGTAAATATCGTATTTGTTTGATAAGCGTTATTTTCCTGGAAGCCACATTAATTACTTCTGATTGTAGTAGTTTCTTTTAATTCTCTTTCCAGTTAATGGTGTTGCAACCTTTGTAACATTTTTTTGTGTGACAATACTCTCGTAGTAGTCTAACTACAAGTACTCAGTATTTTCAATAATAGTATTTAGGTTGTCTTCTGGGATTTTCTGGGAATGCTAAGATTTATGGAACCTATTAAAAACAGCATTCTTGAGGAAATTATTTAATGGTACCTACTGTAAATTGTCTAGATCTGCTGATTTTGAAATGTTTATACTGTTTGTTTAACTTTCTTCTGGTTTATTAATGGACAAGAAAGTATTTCGACATCCTCATCTGATGCAAACATGTTTTATTATGAGTGCAGAATAATTATACCTTTGCATTATCAACAACGTAATTAATGGTAAAAACAGTTTTAATTTCTTTTGTTCTTAATGTATTCCAAAAATTAGAGCATTGTTTCTCCCTTAACTGGGGAGTGTGGTGGCGGAAAGAAGTGTTGCTTTTCAAATCAGCTCATTGGTAAGCACAAATACCATAATGTCCTTTTAGAGTTACTATCTTGGAGATGTGTTGGAGTCTGATGTCTTGTCAAGAAGAGGAGATTCACCAGTTGTTTATTCCCTTTGGGATCATGCTACAAAGTTCAGAGAGGCTGTGATTACAGTATTAAACAAAGAATGAATGCCCTATCATTCTTTTTCTCTCTGTGTTTTGTGAACAAAGTTGGCTGCATGTGTGTAGTACAAAGACACAGGGAAGAAGAACGCTCTCCTCCCCCATCTTCTATTTTTTAATATCCTGATTAAACACAGATGTGATGGAGAAAAAGTAACTTCTGAGACTTGAGTGATGGATGTTGCATTCACTTTTCATAGATGTGAAATAGCTGGTAAACTGAATAAGAAATACCTTTTAGACTCTCAGCAGAAGAACCCAAATAC
Organism: Campylorhamphus procurvoides; assembly: GCA_013396655.1. Lineage (NCBI taxonomy): Eukaryota > Metazoa > Chordata > Aves > Passeriformes > Dendrocolaptidae > Campylorhamphus > Campylorhamphus procurvoides. The sequence continues at coordinate 387,138 of WBMV01001030.1, forward strand.
AGAATATTTAGAACTTTTAAAAGCAGGATCATAAAAGGATTGAGGTTGGAAGGGGTCTCTAGAAGTCATTTGGTCCAACCCCATTGCCTAGGCAGGGCCACACAGAGCTGTTTGCGCAGGACTATGTGCAGTTGGCTTTTTGTATATCTCCAGAGATGGAGACTCCACAGTCTCTGTGGGCAACCTGTGCCAGAGCTTGGTCAGCCTTAGAGTGAAAAAAGTGTTTCCTGTTGTTCAGAGGAAACCTTCTGCCCGTCAGTTTGTACCTCTGTTTGTTGTTAACATTGTTGAAAACCAAACCCTTCAGTGAATGTGCGTAATACCCATTCTCTTCAGACTGCACCAAGGATAAATCTTGCTGGCCAGGCTAGTACCTGCTTCAGAACAGAGTTTGTGTCTTGCAGTTTATTTTCTCCTTAAAATTAGCAGTCTAGTTGTATCATTTCAGAAAATTACTAGGAAATAAACCGATGAACTTTGAAAGAATGGAGGTGTTCTTTCTGTGCAAACATTTCTGCTGCAGTGAAGAAAAAAATCCTAATAATATTTCCACCAGTGTTCTAGCTTTTGTCTGCAGTGTCTTTGAACTGTCCTGTAGATTACTTTTTATATGGTAATCCTTCGAGTTGCAAACTTGTATTGATAGAGAAACATGTAATTATTCCTAATGGCCTAATGTATAGTTACACTGGATAACCTGTTCTGAAGTAGCCCATAGTTATTTCTGTTGTTTTCATCTAAAATTCAGGTACAACTCAATTCTCTTTTTTACTGCAATAATATTGAACCTCTTAAATTTGTAATGGAAGAGAGGGATTTTGACTGTTATTTATACAATGTGCCAGGTACTAATTTTCAAATATTCTTTGGTGCTACGTGTTATGAACTGCCCCTGAGACAGGGTAACAAGTTCTTGTTAGTAGGTGGATTAGAGCAAAGCACCCGATGCTTTTGCAAATGGCTGATCGTTTGAGCCATTAACGTGTAACATTTCAGTCTCTCGAACTACCTAATGAAGGAATCTGTGCATCAGGAAGTGTTACAGTTCCTTTACTGAAAGTATATATTGGATTTATAACATCAAACTTCTCTGAATTAATGATTCTAGGCCACTGTCTAAACAAAAGGAGGAAAATACATTGCAGAATTCTGCAACATGATTCATCTCATCCTAACACAGACATAAAATGTAAATCAAAGAAATACTCTAAAAGTAGTTAAATTTTCCCTGCTGACGGAGACTGGGAAGTTAGCTTAGGAGTCTGCAGTGTGCCACTTGCTTCTTATGTGAACTAAGGGGAATCCCAAGGAAAGCTGGGTCCATTTAAGATTTATTCCTTGCCATTCCGTGTATTTGTGAATATGTCCAGGAAAGAACACTGGGTTTTTTTCTGAAACATATTTTTTGAAATTATTTAAGTGCTAGGTGTTGGTCTGCAGTTAAAGAGAAGTCAGTAGATAGTAAGTGATATGTGTTCTGTTTCCTGACTGGGCAGGAAAATGCCTTGTAATAGGGTTTCTGATGCAAATACAAATATAATTATACTTCCCCCCC